>SNQJ01S0117194.1:115071-137202 GCA_010110895.2 Picea sitchensis
ATGTTTTGAAGCTAGCCGTTTTGCCAAGGATTTTTAAGGAAAGAGGGAGGAGCATGAGGCCTTGCTTAAGCAACACCGGAATGAGCCTCCTCCCCTTAGGGTTTTGACTCTAGGGCCCTGCCATTGCAGCACCATAGAGCCTAGCTCTCTTGTCTTTGAATTTAGATCCTCCTGAGGCCTAGCCCTTGCTTCTGACTCCATAATACCCTAAGGCACTGGTCTAACTCTCCAACGTTGAGCTTGTTATGCCAAAACAAAACTTTCAAAACTCTCAAACTTAAAACCCTAACTAACCCTAACGTCTACTAACCCTAGATCAAAGATGACATCATGCCTTATTTAAACCTTTGGTTGATAAAAAACGTTGTGGCTTAGTCATCTGATGATAGACATTGATGCATTGATAGTTTTCATTGGCTTAACAACAAAACGTTGAACTCCTTGTCTATTATACTAACCCTAATAATAGCTGACGTCACCTCTAGTAAGCTTGACGCAGCAACCTTTGTATATGAGCAATTGATGATATTAATGCATTAAGTTAATTCAAGGATTGACTATTTACATTGAATGCTATATCATTTCCAGTGTTTATTGAGAAGTAATATTATAAGCCATAATCTTATTGCAATCATTGACTTCGTCAATAATTACTGCTATATGTGCTCATATATAATAAAGATAGTCATTGATTAATGAAGTATTAACCACTGTTGCATGTATTAGTGTTATTGTTGCCTTGTCTCGCAAACAGGTGCCTCCTCTGTGGTGTATCTTCATTTTAACTATCTTCTTGGCGGTAATCTGTGAAAGGGAAAACTTGCCTTGATCCTTTAAACCTTTGCCTTTCAAAACCCCAGAATGCTAGGGACGTCTCCCTTGGGTTTAGCCACCCTAAATAGAAAGAGCCCCCCATCGAGGTGACAGTGGGTGGGGAAGCTCCTATTACGCCAGTTTGATTCTTACCTTTCAGCTGCTTGGCCTAAACTACAAACTGAGCGATAACAGGTATCTAACAAACTGAAGATCGGATCATTGAAGATCTGAATGAACCCCGGATGAGATCCCCTGGGGGTTTACACACCTCCTAGGCTCTGGCAATGCGCCCTGATGATTCCACCGTCGGAATCGGATGAAACATGTCTCAAAATGAGCGCCCTAGCCTCCTCCGTAATGGGTCGAAAGGGTTTCCCCAGATCTGATCCGGTGAGCTCTCTAGAACCCCCGATGTACCTCCCCAAGTGTTGCGCATTGGTGGATTCCTCTGTCAGAATCTGATGACTGATGGCTCAAAAGAAGCGCCCTGGCTCCCTCTCAATTGGGTCGGAAGGATATGGCGAGATCTGCTCCAATCTCGTCCAACTACACAAAACTATCTCTCAAACCCTTGGGCCCTCACTGGCTGCAATGTGCACTCACTGAACTGGGTCTGTAGATCACTGATATGGCACGGTGAAATACCTGGATGGTAGTTCTGATAGGCTAGGATGTGTCTTCCAACACCGAAATCGATCTGGGGTGGTGGTTTCCTCCAGAAATCCACAAAACATATGTTGAGGTCGACTTCCTCCTCTGGAACCTGTTTCTCAATTCACAAATCAATCATAATGAGGAATTAGGTCGAATTCCTCTTCTTATACCTCCCCCAATCTAATTTTTCATTGGCATCACTTAAGCTAGGCGCCTTACTCCTACGTTGAGTATGATTAATTAATTAAGTGCACCCGAAACACCTTTTTCTTCTATTTCTCCGTTGACTTTGACTTGAGTGACTTTTCCTATGCTTTTTGGCTTAATTTATCGTTTAGTCCTTTATTCACCCTCAGTTCTCCCTTTGTTCCATGTTTGTGCCTGACTATAGTCTACGCGAACAGATAGACTACTAAGTCACTCCCTGCTGAGGTTATTCTTGGGAACGGGAGATCACAAACAGGGAAGTTGACCCCACAAACTGGTTGTTGGCACTAGCATGTTTAGGTAACCTCGCAATATAAATGAATGCTCTCAAGGCAACGTAGGAAGGAAGACACTGCCTTACTACTCTACAGACATTAGTGGCCATGGTTTTTGTGTTTATTGGACATTCAACGGCTCCACTAGCCAAAATAGGGTGGAATATGTAGATTTTTAATGACAAAAATCAGCAAACTGAAATTTCTGTCAAACATTTAGCAACCTAGAGATAACTGTCTTCATGAACTTCATAAATGCCTTAAACCCACATTCAGAAATTACCATAAGCAGAAATACACATTGCTAAGAAAAATAGCAACAGAGATAACACAGTGGACAGCAACCCATAACACTCAGAAATTTAGGCAAATGCCAGGGAAAACCCCAATGTGGGGAAACCCAACAAGAGAGAGATATTATTATTCACCTTCAGGAAAGTACAAAACAACAACAAATACACATTTACAGCCAAGGAAAATACCTCACAGCAACAAAACAGTCCCACACAATTCTGCCTCGCTTTTCGTGCCAAATCCGTATTGTTGTACGACCTGCTCTGTACCTCGTTTTTCGTGCCAATAGTCAGTTGTACGGACTGTTCCGTACGGCCCAGAAACAGCGAACATAAATCTGAAATCTGCCTCAAAAACCGTGCCCAAAATTGCCTCGATTTCCATGCCAAATATGTACGGATTGTATGGATCCGTACAGTATGGCCTCCCACAGCAGAAAAATAACTCGGCCCAAAAATCACAAAAAAGAAATCTTGGGATTTGTGCCCTCCTTCCTTGGAAATCATGCCCTCTTTGTTGTTCACTTTCCTCTCTCAAGCATACTCAGAAAATCTCTCTCAATCTCCTTCCGATGTCTTCTCAACATGTCTTGCACACTACCCAATGCATTCTTTTATAATCTGAAAATGACATTTTCCCTCCAAAATGAATCACTTGAAATATTAAAGTGATTTCACTTTATTACATAAGAGCTTTAATGAAATAAAGTCACTTTAAAATTAGAAGGTACACTTTATTAAAAAGTCACTTTAATAAAAGAACCACTTAAAACAACTTTATAAAAACTATTACAAAGTTAAGTGCCTGGTAGTGTAAACATTAAGGTAGCATCCACATTCAAGACAAAACATGCAGAGTACCTCCCGAGCTAAAAAGCTAACACTCCCTCTTAGCGAGGGATGTACTCGCTGCCATCTCCATCATCTGGTCCCATCACACTATGCTCTGTAGGAGCTCCCTCTGAACCTAGAGCTATCCTCAACACCTGCACAGAACTCGAACTAGAAGATCTTCTCCTGGCAACATCCTAGAACCCTGAGCTCACTACATCTTGAGCATTGGTTTGATCAACCTGGCTAAGCCTCCTGCTAGTACTCAGAAGAGACTCGCTCTCTTCTCTCGAAATGCAAGACTGAATCCTTGGCGCCACCGCAGTCTTAGAAGCCTCTTCATGCTCCTCATCCGACGTTGAATCATACATCGAAGGTTGTCCTCTCAACATATACAACCTGTCCACCTGGTTACCGATCAGCTACAACTCTACCGGGTCCACTCCCTACCTGTAGATAAAGACATGTTCCCTCTTGAATAATATGCAATATCCTACATCCTCCAAGGCTAAGACTGAGAGCAAGTTAACCCTCAACCCTGGAACAAAGATAACTCCATCAAGCTCCAAGAGTCCCCCAAACTCGAGTTGGAATCTAACATTCCCAACTCCACGTACAGCTCTCACCATACCACCTTCATTTACCACCTGTCAACCAGGACCAATCTCTGTGAAATCTAGGAATACTCGCCAGATTCCTGTCATGTGGCTAGAGGCTCCACTATCCACAATCCATCTGATATCACCTCCAAATCCCCCGCTGTCGACACTAGAAACAAGGGTCACCAAAGAAAATTTATTTTCGTACTTGGAAGCAAAGTCCTCCATGGTTGTTGTAGCAGTTGTCTCAGGCCCCTCTGACTTCGTCTTCTTCTTCCTCTCAAGATAACGAGAGGCAAGGTGCCCCAACTAGTTACAACAATAGCATCTGACTTTACTCAAGTCCCTTCCGAAACTTCCTTTCTTCTTGCTCTTTGCAACAAGAGCAATATTCTCATCAACTTTGTTCGTCTTCTGTTCACTGCTCTGAGATCTTTCTCGGATCTCCTCCTAAGTGAAATCATCCCACAGTCTGCTCCAGTCTGGTAGATGCTCACGTCCCACCACACACTTCATGAAGACTTCCCATTCTTTGGTGAAGCCATTTAAGGCTATCCTCACCAACTCAGAATCCATAATGACCTCTCCAACATCTGTCAGCTCATCTTTTACTTGAGCCACCCGGGTAAGATAAGAAGAGACACTCTCCTCCTTACCCATCTTGGTATCATGCAACTTAGCCTTCAAGGCCATCTTCCAATTCTCGTTTTTCGCCACGAACAAATTTTTAAGTGCATCCCACATCTCCTTGGTAGTCTTTTTCTCAGCCAAGTGTGGGATAAGGTGATCCTTCACCCCATCCAGAATAATCCTCTGAGCCTTGGCTTCCTTGATCTCATGCAAGTCCAAAGCAACAGGACCTATTAGAGGAGCTATCACAACAGAGTTGACATAGTTATAAATTTTGTTCTCCTTGAGAACAGCTGACAATCGGACCTTCCACTGCAAGTAGTTGGAAATGCCATCCAACCGATCCTCATATCTAATGCTTGCAGCCATATTCCTTGTCACAACTCAAGGAAAACAATCACACCCTTTTGCCCAAAAGTCACACTGCCCACTGTCAAAGACAAAGCTCTGATACCATGTAGATTTTTAATGACAAAAATCAGCAAACTTAAATTTCTGTCAAACACTTAGCAACCTAAAGATAACTATCTTCATGAACTTCATAAATGCCTTAAACCCACATTTAGAAATTACCATAAGCAGAAATACACATTGCTAAGCAAAATAGAAGCGGAAATAACACAGTGGACAGCAACCCATAACACTCAAAAATTTAGGCAAATCCCAAGGAAAACACTAATGTGGGGAAACCCAACGAGAGAGAGAGAGAGAGAGAGATATTATTATTCAGCTTCAAGAAAGTACAAAACAACAACAAATACATATTTCCAGCCAAGGAAAATACCTCACAGCAACAAAACAGTCCCACCAAATTCTGCCTCATTTTCCGTGCCAAATCCGTACCTGTTGTACGACATGCTCTGTACCTTGTTTTTCGTGCCAACAGTCAGTTGTATAGACTGTTCCGTACGGCCCAGAAACAACGAACAGAAATCTAAAATTTGCCTCGAAAATCGTGCCCAAAATTGCCTCTAAAATCGTGCCAAATCCGTATGGACTGTAGGGAATTGTATTGGTTGTACGGATCCGTACAATACGGCCTCCCACAGTAGAAAAATAACTCGGCCCAAAAATCACAAAAAAAAATTCTTGGGATTTGTGCCCTTCTTCCTTGAAAAGCGTGCCCTCTTTGCTGCTCACTTTCCTCTCTCAAGCATACTCAGAAAATCTCTCTCAATCTCCTCCCAATGTCTTCTCAACATTTCTTGCACACTACCCAATGCATTCTTTTATAATCTGAAAATGGCATTTTCCAAAGTGTCTTTTCACCTTCCCCAACCCTAAATCCAAAGGCCAAGATTAGATCTTGCCTTTTTCAAGATCAAGGATCATAATCCATTCCCTCCAAAATGAATCACTTGAAATATTAAAGTGATTTCACTTTATTACATAAGTGCTTTAATGAAATAAAGTCACTTTAAAATTAGAAGTTACACTTTATTAAAAAGTCACTTTAAAATTAGAAGTTACACATTATTAAAAAGTCACTTTAATAAAAGAACCACTTAAAACAACTTTATAAAAACTATTACTAAGTTAAGTGCCTGGTAGTGTAAACATTAAGGTAACATCCGCATTCAAGACAAAACATGCGGAGTGCCTCCCGAGCTAAAAAGCTAACAGAATAAAGATGTCATCAACCTAGTGTGTCTGAAGCTAGAGGAATCTTGTAGGACCTGCCATCTAAACGTAAACTACCACTTAAAGATAAGAGAGAAACACCTCCAGTTGGGGTAAAGGAAAATACTAGAAAGAGATGCGGAAAATTTCAGGCAGTTGGGCAATCAAAGAAAAACTTGAAATTTTACCTTCTTCCTAGAAGGTTTTCAAGATCTTAGCCCCTGAATTTCCAGCCTTTAGGACTACTGTAAATTAGAGTATAAAATAGCAGCAAAAAGAGCACAATAATTCACTTCAAGCAGCCCCAAACTTCCCCTCAATTCAAGGAGAAAAGATACCAAACAAAGATATAAGTGTTAGCCCCTTCTAGGGAAACTTATCAACCAATAATCAGATCTGAAAATGCACTCTTAAAGCAGTATAACAATAGTAAAATCAGCCCCTTGTATTCTTCCTTAGATGTCAAATCACTTAACAATTTTCGCTTTTACTTACGTCCAACCAGCAAGACATAAATGGATGTAAATAGCAAAGCATAAAGAAGTTTGAGAATTAGAGCCATCAAAATTAGACTACAAGGTTGTAATAAGATTGTGCGAAATAGGATTTTGCCACTTTCGACAACTCGGGTAGTAGAGTTGAACCTCGAGAAAATTCCTCGAAGGTTGCCAAAGAACCAACGCGACCATACAACCCAAATTTTAAATAGTGAGGAGGAAGTATCACGATTAAGAAAGGGGTTAATTATTAAATAAAAGTGAAGCATAAGGAAACTCCAAAAAACTAAAAATTATATATATATAAGAAGGAATAATTGAATATTAAAGCACTTTGGGTAAAGTCGCGATAATAAGTTTAGTTATAGTGCTTTTATTGGGAGAAAAAAAATATATTAAAGTTCAAAAAAGGGGCATAAGAGAGTTCGAATATTCAAATAAAAGTATTTTGGAAAGAAATACTTTCCAAATAAATATAGTATATAGTATAAGAAGTATATTTGGAAGAAGAAAAAGAGGTAATATTTGAAATACTCCAATACAAAAAGGTTAATATTCTCTTGTGAAGGGATTCCCAAGAGTAATTGTCTTATAAAGTATTATAAAAGTGATGATATTTTTAAATCAAAAGCAAAGTTATTAATATTTATAAAGTGAAAAAGTATTAAAAAGTTTATCAAAGGAGTTCTCAAGGTTTAATTATTGTTAAGTGAAAGACATCATTATTAATTGAAAGGAAAAGTTATAAAAAGGTGTTTTTTTTTAAAGAAAGAAGAAATTTATATTCAAAAGGTGAAGAAAAGCAATATATATTATTGTATTTCAAGGTTCAACATATATTTATATATTTAGAATTCTATCAAAGGAATTATAAGGAGTAAAAAAAATATTGTGAGTACAAAAGGTACTTGATATTATCAATTAAAAGGTTACGGAAGATATTAATTATCGTAAATTATCAACGAAAGCAAATGGAGTCTAGTAATGAAAATGGAAGATTTCCTAAAACATCAAGAAAATATGTCTTAGTGCTACTTAAAATCAAAGGGACACTTGTAGGGAAATATGTTACTATTTTTATTGATCCTACTAAGCATAATAATCATGTTAGTATTCAATGTGCTAGCCAATTATTGATTCTTGAGTCAAATATAACTGAAAAGAAAAACTCGTGGAACGAAAAAGAATATGGCATAAGCAATGTACAACTAAACATTGGAGATTATACCTTTATATCGCAATTTGTTGTTAGATCCGTGTGTGATGATAGTGACATAATTCTAGGTTCACCCTAGATGGAGACACTAGGGTCTTTCATCCTAAACACAAAGAAGAAGTTTTTGACATTTTCATATAGAAAGAAAAAGATAACATTACAGGACTCTACATTGGAGTCAAATACAATAATGTCGGAAGACTTTAAAGATATTTCAAAAGTACAACTTCAAGAAAATCAAAAATCAATGCAAAATATGCAAAAATAAATTGACAAAATTATCACCGATAAAAACAAAGAAATTTCTCGCCTAAAGAATCATAGTCAGAACTTGATTGCCCAGATTAAAAGATTAAAAGGTGAGAAGAAATCGCACAAAGAAACGTTAAAGCAACTTACCATCAAGAAATCATAGAATGATAAGGAAACAATGATTGGTCCCATCAAAATCAAGAAATCATCAGCTGTAAAAATCCAAGTTGCAAAGAAATGAACAAATACAAGTCCAGTTGAAGTCGAGACAAAGTTAGATATTGGAGTACAAATGATGGAATCTCCAAGTGTACTTACTAAGCAAAATACATCCATTAACAAAGCAACAAAATTCATCCATTAACAAAGCAACATCGAGGCATGAAGAAAATCATATACTGAAATTAAACCAAGAAAACGCTACAAGTATGATAAGGAAAAATCATGTTATAAGAACTCCTTATCGATATCCAAATCATAAGAGTAGATATCTTAACCAGACAAAATATCAATGTCATTCATGACAGGAACAACTAAATTATCGTCCGAAAAATATGGATACCGATGCAATTAAGTCTCGTGATAATAATTCATTATGGAAGAGCAAAGTTCCACAAAGGATTGAATTAGGATGGTTTGATCCTTTTACAGTTCGAAATTTTTTCTCAACATTAAGAGGTTCATATCATCTCGTATCATCAACTACGACAGAACAGAGAATGATGCGACAACATTACAAACCAAAGAAAAGACTTTTAGTCCTTCCATCACTATGCTTGAGGACAAAGCATTTCAAAAGCGAAAGACAATGTTATGAACACAAATATACATATAAATAGACATAAATAGATAATGATTAAATAATAATAATAATTAATACTCAATAAACTAAATATCTTATGAAGAGAGACCTTTTTGATGAAAGGTCATGTCTATTATGAAAGGCAACCCTACATGGGTATATATATAGCCCTCATTTCTCATTGGTAATCATCTCATTCATATTCTTATATATTATTGTTCAATATATTTTATTATCCTAAATGGATTTTTTCATATTCTAAGTATTTTGGATATTTTGTGTATCAACCGAGTTGGTTCACCACGGTTACGAAATGCAAATACAAAGAAAGGGGCACTCACTATAGAGTTTCCATGCACACTATGGACAGTATGGCTGCTACAGGATCTTCTACTTCCTCTGTTCTACCTCGATACCCCACTCCCCGATATTTTGCTCAATTATGGAACACTAAACAAGGCAATAAGAATGGAATCCCTAACTTTCCTAACAACGCAATATTTAATATAGTCTGATAGTCATCTAAGGTTAGGGTTGGGTTTTTGGAACCTTTAGGATCTTCTTAAATGTGCACACTTGACTAGATCCACGTGTGTGAGTAATGGAAGATAACATGTTGTCCACTCAATACCATGGTGGTCAATGAGATAGGTCAACTTGCAGGAGGCATAACTTCCAGATACAAACTCTAATTCAGGTGATTTTCATGCCATTGGAAAGCTCTCAATGTGTAGAACAGTGTTGAGAGGTTGTTGACTTTGTTTGCAAAGTTTTGACCACAAAAACAATAGTTTAAGGCCTCAAATAAGCTCTAGAAGTTTATAGACCCCAAATCACCAAAGTGGGACCTACCCCTAAAATGGGCCCTACAAGCCAATAGCTCCAATTTTTCCACCTACAAAGTACCAAAATACATAACTAATTATATACTGATCCATTTTGGATCTCGATCAAGCCCCCCTTGAAGGAGAAATGAAACTTGGAAAGAGCATCCTTGGAAGCCTTAACACCTTAACCTTAGTCTTACTAAAGGTAACCACAAGCTAGAACTAATGCATCTAGTCAATTGTCATGTAAGGGATGTATGTTATCAATCAATGCTTAGGAACATCAAAGAACAAAGAACCTATCTCAAGACAAAACTAATTCAAATTGTAACAAATCTTAAAGAAAAACTAATCTCGGGCCTATGTTATCGCTCAAAATGCAAACTATAAAATCCAAAAATGATCTCTAAACATAGCCAAGGTGATGACACATATGGATAAGATGTAATCAATTCATCTTCCAAGATCTTGATATTCATTCTAGGCGAGACAACGGCACTAGAAGGGCTATCAATTGCTCCTAATGGTATAAATGGATGTCATTAGAATGTGTAATGTTAAAATGTATTGTGGATTTTGTGGATTTGAACCTAAAGCCAGTGCAATAAGAAATAATTAAAAGCATCCAAATTACGTCAAGATGCCTTTATGTATTTAATAGCATTCTACAACAAACCTAAAAACCCTTAACATGAACCTTTAGATACAAATGACATTGCACAAATTCTTGATAAATTTACTTGTGTCTATATTTTTGGATAGGGGCATCACATCCTTCGTTGTTTTTGTTATTGAACCCAACATCATAGCTATTATCCATGGAATTTTCCATCACATGATGAAACCACATTTTTAATGAAAAATCATCAAGAGATACATCCCTAACCCATTTTCCAAAGTCAATACCTGCCAAGCACCCCAAAAGGAAACACTAATGGAAAATTTGAAGAGTTTCCCATAAAAAAATATTGAAGAAAGGAAAAGCAACAAGGAATCCTTTGATCCCTAGGTAATCATGTGATGCTCGCAAGCCCGTAACAAATTTGAGAGAAAGGCTTGTGACAACATGAAAATGCATCTCAAAAAGATTAACAACTTTAACAACTAAAGTGATGACAACCAGAGGACCTAACTAACACATACACATGCAGAAATTGCCAAATGCCATGCTTTGTGGCCTCTCTAATTGTCTATAAAAGAAGACATGCTCCTTCATGTCTACCATCTTTGGAGACAGAGTGTTATGTTGTTGAAATTTCAATGAAATCTTTTGGAGAACGAATTCTTACACTGTTGAGTTGTTGTGATAGATAGAGTGATTTTTCCTCTTCAACCCACTACTCGAAGAGAAATTGTTATTCACTTAAAGGATAAGGACTCAGAGATGCCCCTTAGAGGATAAGTTAAAATGAATGCCATGTCACTTTTTTAAATGATAATCCATTTTAAAACCATCCAAAGTGCCCACGACTTGTAATAAACAAGCCTAGATCCATTTAACTTCAGATCTATCAAGCACCGAGAGGGATCAAATCTTTCGAGGTGCAAACCTTTAACCTTTCCTCGATTTTTTAACTTTAAAAAAGGTTTGCACCTCGAGAGATTTGATCCCTCTCGACGCTTAATAGATTCAGAGTTAAATATATATATAATCTATTTTTAAGGTCACAACCAAGATAAACATATAATTGGTGTATGAGACCCCCTTATTGGTGGGACAAGGGACCGCCTCCGCACAGTGATTTTACTACTAAAGTCTACGAAGGTATACATACCCTGCCCCCCTCTGGATTTGAACCTTTGACCTATATATATATATATATATATATATAATGGAGTTGACATAAATTTTCATTATTTTATTATTATTATTTATTATTTTAATTTTTTATTATTATTTTAATGTGTTACGTTACATGAACAATCTCCCCCAAACTTGATTGTAATATATATATATATAATGGAGCCGATATAAATTTTTATTATTTTTTTATTTTTAATTATTAGGTTTTTATTATTATTTTAATGCTTTAGGTTACATGAACATCTCCCCCATACTGGGTTGTAATATATATATATATATATATATATATAATGGAGCCTGTTATGGCACAAGTTGTAGGTTGGGCAAAGCCCAATCCAACCAAAGAACAAGTGCTACAACTATGGGAATCCTACACCCAATGTCACCTCGATGTAGGTCCTGCACTTCAAGGGTGACTAGGTCACTCTAGGAAGGCAATCCCCGTGACCCTAGGGGGGTTGAGATGGAGATGGAGGGAAGTGGAAATGAAGCCCCTATAGGTCAAGTCTAAATGGAATGGAGGGTAGGGAGAGATGCCTTGTAAGTCAAGTAAAGGCTGCCCCACAAGTATAGTGTTTTTTTGGATGATCGTACCTGCCCGAGACACAAGAAAACACACCTTGCAATAGTATATGTTAGTTGGATCAGCAAGTTAAGCTTGATGTCCCTAATTTGCAGCAATAGATGATAGTATATATCAGCAAGAAAAAGATACTTATAAGCTTCTAAATATGTGCTCAAGATCAAGTAGAAAATGCAAGAGAAAGACTAGCAATTGACTAGCTAAACTCAAGATGAAGAACCAAAACTCTTAGCACAAAGATAAGGCTGTTGTAAATACTTGTCTGCAGCAAATTATATCAGCCTTATGGCTGTAACATTCAATGTATTACAGCAAGAAAATCATCCACTAGAATGCTCTCAAAAGTTGCCAAAAAGTGCACTAGAACAAGTAAAGTAAGTGTGCAAAATTTGAGCCAAAGCCAATGGTTGAACAAAGAATTATTTAAGCAAGTTAGGGTTTCTGCAGCCCTAATGGCTGAAGATGCAATTTTGTAACAGCAGAAATAAGTAGCCCTTAGATGAGGACGCCCTAGTGGTTGTGAGATGCCCAAGGCACAAGGAAAACAATCCACAAGTAGCAAGAAGCAAAAATGAACGAAATTCACGTTTCCCAATGCAATAATTTTATATCTCCAATGCAGCTAATCAATGACTTGTGCCTTTACTATTGGGTTAATGGAGTCACAAGGAGCTTAGAGAAACTACCTCCGTGGGGGTGTAAGCCCTTTTACTTCCCAAGGAAAGTTTCTCTAAGCTAAGGTTTAAGCTAAGAGGGTGTATGCCCTTATACTTCTCTTAGCAAACCCTTAATTAATGAGATGAAGCAAGCAAAAATGGTGAAGACTATGGTGGGGATGTATGCCCTTATACTTCCCACCTAGCTCCTAGCATAAAACAACTTGACTTGAAACAAATGATAGCAAGAGAGTCAAAACCATACCAATATCAAGAGAAATGCTAAGACAATTCACCACAAGAGCTAGAAAGCATCATCCAAAGCTAGCGCTAGGCCTTCCTCCATCAACCATTCATAAAATCAGCCATAAGACAAGTGTAGAAGAGCTAAAAGACCTAAGGATGCCAAAAATTTCAGACCAAAACCTCTCACAAGTGGAGAGTTATGATTTAAAATGAGATCTTATAATCTCTATTTATACAAAAATTGGCCAACATGGCTTGTCTACAGAATAAGGAGTAAAACACAAGATTAGGGGTCAACAACCCTAATCTTGCCCCCTTAACACAATAATATTAAACAATTCACTTAAAATTTCATCTCTTGCACAAATTAAACCCTAATCTAGGATGACGTCACCCCTTTAGGGGACATTTTGCCACTTTGAGGAGGTCGTTGGTGTTGGAGAAGCATGGAAGGGCCTCCCAAGGCCATGTGTCAAGCATCTAAGTGATCTCATCATGGTGAAAACCCTCTTCTCCTATTAACGTCCAAGTGAAAATGAGTGGAACCTCACCACCAAGCCCTAGCCCCCAATATCATGACGTCATGCTCAAAAGTGGCGCGTTTTGCCCCTCCTGGGCAAATCGTTTGGCAAGCAATGGGTGGGCTAGGTCATCCAAGTCATCATCAAGGTCGTCCAAGTCATCTCTCTCTCATCTGGCATGCGGGCCCCTGGCATCCAACCTGTGGGCTTGTAGCCCCATGGAAGCCCAAGCTAGGCTTGTTCTCCCAAAATTGTCCACCAGCTAGATCCCGCAAAGACAAATTAACACGCCCTCCAAGGATCTCAAGTCATAACATCATGATAAGCGGATCCAATCAATAAATAAGCCATCTAAGTATGTGCATCAAAGATTACTATATCAAACATTTAACAGTTGTAATGTCCCCCACCTCTTGATGAAGAGAGTTGGAGAGACTCAGTAGTCTAGTCATCCCCACTAGACTATAGTCTCATGCAGAATGGGGAAAACTCAGCTAAACTCAACGTTATAATATTAAGTTGACTTGAAAAAGGGAAAAGTAACTCAATGAAGAAATAAAACACATGAGGTTGAGTTAGGAGTTAACCCTAGGGGTTAACTAACTCAACAGGAAACAGATTGGAGGTATAAAGGAAAGGCAAGGGTGCACCTCTCATTGATCTTGGATTATTATTGCATTTTTCTTTTGGGCTCTAGAGCACACACAGTTTTGAGGGTTTTGAGAATACAAACCCTAGAGGACAACTCGGTGGTGAAAGATCCCACCTCTCTTGTTCCAAGCTTAGTCTCGGGGATGCAATACTCCACCCACACCATTCTACAGTAGCTACAGGTACCATAACTCATCCAGGGCAGTAACAGGCCATACCACTGAGGGTTTTCAACAAAGGGGCGCATCATTGTTTGAAGGAAGTTCGATCCAAGAAATTGATAAGGCTTTTGGACATTCTAGCACTTGGGTTTTCCTTGCAGGGCCTTGATCATCATCGCTAGTGCATTTTGAGAGAGTTATTCTTGCCAGATGATTTCCTAGAGCATTGGCACGATTTGGACAGAAGGAGGGTGCTATTGAGATTCAGATCTACTCAATTTGGAGGAGTAAAACTCCAGATCTCACCTTGAGACTTCACCAAGAGGTTTCCCTTGGCCCGATCTATCATTCTGGAGAGCTTCACATTGATTGGAGATCTCCTTCAACAGGGCCGAAATATTGGGCTTGACAGTATTCAGGAGGGCGCAATTTTACTTGAGGATTCAACATTTGGAGGAGCAGACCTTGACATTTCGGCTTGGGGCTTCAGGAGGAGGTTCTACTTGCCTTGATCTATCATTCTGCAGAGTTTGGTGTCATTTGGAGGCTTCCAGCAGCTAGGCCGAAATATTGGATCTCAAACCTATTCAAGAGGGCATATCTTCAGCCAGGGGGGTTTGGATTTGACCATGGTTCTTCTTGTATTGGACTTCAGTTTGTATTCAGCCTTTGGAGGCTTTTATCTTCTTATTCTAAACATTTTGTAGCATCTCATATTCCAGCTATTGGATCTATCTGATGTTATTCCAGATCTGCATCCTTATTGTATCAGGTTCTTTCATATTATATCAATAAAGGTCAGATCTGTGTTGTTGTGGTTCCATATCTAAAGTTTCTCATTATCTCTTGTATTTTCATATGTTGCATCTTCAGATCTATATCCACATGTGTGATAACTGAATCTATAAAGCCTAAACGTAACTTCAAGAGCAAACCTGCAAATAAACATACACACAACCATTGACAGTGAGCAGTTAGTGCTTCAAGCGAAAAAATTGGCTTGGGAACATTACAGTGGTATCATAGCGTTGATCTTCCCATCCTGTGAGGGTTAGTGCATGCAGAAGTTCAGTGGCATTTATATGGGCAGAAGAAGGAAACAGATCGGTGAGGCAGAGGCCGAAATGGAAGGATCAAGTGAGGACAGTGAGCCACAAATTCTAGCAGGAATCGCTAGGGACTTACAACATCCCATAGAGGTGTCACAGAGTGACCTTGTACATCACCTGCAGGAAAACCAAGAGACAGTACGTAGGGTACAGACAGAGATGACAGAGACCTTGAAAATGGTAAGTGAAAGCCAAGAGATGACATCACAACTTCTGATGCAGATGACTCATGGGGGAAAGGGTCCAGAAACTTATGCCAACAGGGAGGCTAGTGGATCTCATGGAGGGAATATACATCAACAAGAGCATATTCCCTATTATCATACTGAGGGACACAGCCATGGAGGAGGTGCACCATAGGAACAGACACATAGTAGGACCACTCATAGGCCCTATCTACCTTCGTTTTTGGATGAACAGACACAGCCAAACTACCAAGACGAAATTGAAGACAGTTTTGATCAGTATGTCAGAGAATATAACTCACTAAGCATAACAGTCCAAAGACAAATTACATTGGATCAATATTGTGGATTTAAACTCAGAGGCAAAACCAGGTCGTACCCTAGGAACAACTATGAGTTAGAGCGCAGGGCTGGAAAAATGGAAATCCCTTATTTTGATGGATCTTCCAAGATGACTACACAGGCTTGGGTGCAAAAACTTGACACTTACCTGCAGCTTAATCCCATGAGAGAGATGGATGCAATCAAGTTTTCCACCATGTACTTGGAGGGCAAAGATCATGACTGGGGGTACCATGGGTTAACTACACTTGGCCACAATCAGATAGTAGCTTACACAGAGTTTACACAGAAGCTTATTGACAGGTTTGACCAGGGGGATCCAGAACTACATTTCAGAGAACTGGCCCAACTCAGGTAGACAGGATCACCAGAGGTGTATATTGAGGATTTTCCTAGGATAGCAGTCATGGTGCAGGATGTGTCTCAGTCAAGACTCATGATGCTTTTCACAGAGGGTTTGATGGAACCCTTAAAGGGTTGGGTTAAAGATTTCAAGCCTACCAACTTACAGGATGCTATATGGAGGACTAGAGATCTAGGCCCAACAGCGAAATCTAAATTTATCCCTAGACCACCTCTAMATATCGGAGGAAGAGACCAAAGACCTCCCATGAATCAAGGAGGAAGAGACCCAAGGGGGTTTGACAGAGGAAGAGGTAGGATGGATGAGAACACTAGAAGGGAACTAAGGAGAAAGCAACTATGCTATACATGCAAAGAGCCTTGGGATCCATCCCACAAGTGTATGGGTAGAGGCAAGGCTCACTACATTGAGGTAACTTCCGATAATGAGGAGGATGAAGATTTCGGCCACCTACAAAACATAGAAGCAAACACCACCAAAACTGCAGAAGAAGAAGATACAGGTCATGACATGGCAACAGATGAGAAGGCTACATTGGCATCCATCAGTGGGGTACCCAAATATAACACCTTCAGGATGAGAGGGGTATTGCAGGGACGGAGAGTTTCGGTTCTCATTGATGGGGGTACTTCTCACAACTTTATTGATCCAGCCCTACTACAAAGGAGGCACATACCCACGGTGGAATTTGAAGGATTCAAGGTGGAGGTAGCAGGAAGAAGCACCATGCCCTGCAATAGGTATATTCAAGGAATGAAGCTTACATTGGGCAGGCATGATTTAGCACAAGACTCCTATGTGATGGATCTTCCAGACACAAATATCATCCTTGGGGTTCAGTGGCTTAGTACGTTGGGACCAATCACCACCAACTACAAGACAATGGAGATGTCTTTCACAGAGGAAAGTGGGAAAAAGGCAGTTCTCAGGGGCATGTCAAGAAACACAGCTAGGGTGGTTACAGCAAAGCGCATGGAGGTCATTTTCAGAAGAGAGGACATTGTATATACTGCTGAGTGTAGAATTTCAGTACGTGTGGACAAGAAGGGAGAAGTTCAATATTCACCAGAGATTCAAAGAATCATTGACAAACATAGCAAGGTGTTTGGACCCATTCCACCAGGAGCGCCACCAGATCGGGGGTTTGAGCATATCATAGAGCTGGAAGAGGGAGCGAAACCTGTCATCACCACTCCCTATAGACACCCAAAGAAGTACAAAGATGAGATAGAAAAGGCTATCAAAGAACTACTAGACATGGGTCACATTAGACCAAGTTCCAGTCCTTTTGCATCTTCAGTGGTACTAGTAAAGAAGAAGGATGGAACCATGCGCATGTGCATCGATTACAGGGCATTGAACAAGAAAACAATTAAGAACATGTATCCCATTCCAAGGATTGATGAGCTATTGGATGAGCTTCATGGGGTTGTTTACTTCACCAAGATTGACTTGCGCTCTGGCTATCATCAGATCAAAATGAGGGAGCAAGACGTCCCCAAGACTGCCTTCAGATGTCACTACGGCCACTATGAATTCCTAGTGATGCCATTTGGATTGACTAATGCGCCAGCCACATTTCAATCTTGTATGAATCACGTCTTCAACAAGCAGTTGAGGAAGCACCTCCTAGTATTTTTTGATGACTTGTTGATCTATAGCAAGACTTGGAAGGAACATATTCAGCATGTGGAACAGATTCTAGCCATCATGGAGTACCAATCCTTGTATGCAAAAGAATCCAAATGTGAGTTTGGAATGACAGAGGTCCTCTATTTGGAACACATCAATGGAGTAAAGGGGGTATAGGTACACAAAGAGAAGATCCAAGCTATACTTGACTGGCCCACACCTAAGACCCTCACAGAATTGAAGGGGTTTCTTGGCATTTGTTGCTATTACAGGAGATTCGTCAAGGGTTTCTCACATCTTTGTGCACCCTTGACCGATCTGACCAAGAAAGAGGCCTTCAAATGGAGTTCAGAGGCACGGTTGACATTTGACAAAATGAAAAAGGTAATGAGCACGTGCCCAGTCTTAACTCTACCAGATTTCGGCCAACCCTTCACAGTGGAATGTGATGCCTCCAGGGAGGGCATTGGGGCAATGCTTATGCCGAATAGGCACCCACTTGTCTATGAGAGACGAAAGTTGAGGGGCCTTAAGCTTCTTTACACCATCTATGACAAAGAGATGCTGGCCATCATGCATGCATTGGCCAAGTTCAGGCAATACTTGGTAGGAGCAAGATTTGTGGTGAGGACAGATCACAACAGTCTTAAGTACTTTTTGGAACAAAGGGACTTAAATGAGAGGCAACAGAAGTGGGTTAGCAAGATACAAGCCTATGATTTTGACATTGAGTTTGTCAAGGGGAAGAATAACGTAGTGGCAGATGCATTATTTAGAAGGCGATCAGTTTATGCAATGACCGATATCTCCATTGACTAGAAGGCTCACCTCTTAGTAGAATACTCAAAGAACCAGTTTGCATGTCAGTTGATGGATGGAAAGATACAGGATGACAACTTCAGAATCATGGATGACATCATCTACTACAAGGGTCGAACTTTCTTGGTTCCTGAGTCAACCTTTAAGGCCAAGGTACTGCAAGCATGTCATGATTCACCGGTAGCAAGGCATCAAGGATTTGTCAAAACATACAGATAGGTAAGGGAAAGGTTTTCGTGGAAAGCTCTGAAAGAAGATGTGATGCGCCACATCAAGGAATGCACTACTTGTCAGGTAAACAAGGATGAGAACACACATCCAACAAGATTGTTACAACCTCTACCCATCCCAGAGCACAAATGGGAAAGCATCTCTATGGACTTCATCACAGGATTGCCAAGGGCACAGGGTAAAGATTGTATTTTTGTAGTGGTGGACAAGTTAACTAAGTTTGCACACTTCTTCTCCATTGCCAGAGACTTCAGTGCAGCACAGGTTGCAAATTTGTTCTTCAGGGAGATCTTCAGACTACATGGTTTACCCAAGACCATTGTGAGTGCGGGGACAACCGATTTATGAGCACTTTTTGGCAGGAATTATTTAGGTTGGTTGGTACGGCCTTGACCCCTGGCACCAATTACCACCCTCAGACTAGCACCAATTACCACCCTCAGACGTATGGGCAAACAGAAATAGTCAACAAGTGGGTGGAAGGCTACCTCCAAAATTATGTAGCAGGGCAATAGAAAGCATGGGTTAGGTGGCTACACTTGGGAGAATATTGTTACAACACCACTTATCACATGTCTATTGGTATGACTCCATTCAGGGCCTTGTACAATTATGACCCGCTCTCCTTTGTAGAGATTGTCTTTGGTGATAGAAGAGCTCATATGGTTCAAGATTGGATTCAGCAGAATCCGGACATACTCAGAGAACTGAAGGATCATCTGCAGAGAGCACAGAATCAGCAAAAGGTCCAGGCAGACAAGCACAGGGTAGAGCACACATTTGAGGTTGGTGACTTGGTTTACCTAAGGCTCCAACCGTACAGACATGCATCGATCAAAAGGAGTGGTGCAGAAAAACTCCAACCCAAATTCTTTGGACCCTACAGGATCAACAGGAAGATAAGGGTCGTGGCTTATGAGCTTGATCTTCCACAGGGAAGCAAAATACACAACGTTTTCCATGTGTCATGCTTGAAGAGGGCCATAGGCCAACACATCACTCTGCTTGAGGTTCTGCCACCCTTAGATGAAGAAGGACAATTGATACTAATACCAGAGGAGATACTAGAGGTTCAGGAGAAGAATCTAAGGAGGAGGAGCATCAAGGAATACTTAGTCAAATGGAAGGACTTGCCTATTGAGGATGCTACTTGGGAGAGTGAACAGGTGATACAAGAGACAGGTTCAGAATTGCTTGTGGGCAAGCAATTCCTAGCAAGGGAGACTGTAATGTCCCCCACCTCTTGATGAAGAGGGTTGGAGAGACTCAGTAGTCTATTCATCCCCACTAGAGTATAGTCTCATGCAGCATGGGGAAAAGTCAGCTAAACTCAACGTTATATTATTAAGTTGACTTGAAAACGGGAAAAGTAACTCAATGAAGAAATAGAATACATGAGGTTGAGTTAGGAGTTAACCCTAGGGGTTAACTAACTCAATAGGGAAACAGATTGGAGGCATAAAGGAAAGGCAAGGGCGCACCTCTCATTGATCTTGGATTATTATTGCATTTTTCTTTTGGGCTCCAGAGCACACAGTTTTGAGGGTTTTGAGAATACAAACCCTAGAAGACAACTTGGTGGTGAAAGATCCCACCTCTCTTGTTCCAAGCTTAGTCTCAGGGATGCAATACTCCACCCACACCATTCTATAGCAGCTACAGGTACCATCACTCATCTAGGGCAATAACAGGACGTACAACTGAGGGTTTTCAGCAAAGGGGCACATCATTGTTTGAAGGAAGTTCGATCCAAGAAATTGATAGGGCTTTTGGACATTCTAGCACTTGGGTTTTCCTTGCAGGGCCTTGATCATCATCTCTAGTGCATTTTGAGAGAGTTATTCTTGCCAGATGATTTCCTAGAGCATTGGCACGATTTGGACAGAAGGAGGGCATTATTGAGATTCAGATCTACTCAGTTTGGAGGAGTAAAACTCCAAATCTCACCTTGAGACTTCACCAGGAGGTTTCCCTTGGCCTGATCTATCATTCTGGAGAGTTTCACAGTGATTGGAGGTCTCCTTCAACAAGGACGAAATATTGGGCTTGACAGTATTCAGCAGGGCGCAGTTTTACTTGAGGATTCAACATTTGGAGGAGCAGACCTTAACATTTCAGCTTGAGGCTCCAGGAGGGGGTTCTACTTGCCCTGATCTATCATTCTTCAGAGTTTAGTGTCATTTGGAGACTTCCAGCAGCTAGGCCGAAATATTGGATCTTCACATCTATTCAGGAGGGCGTATCTTCAGCCAGGGGGTTTTGGATTTGACCTTGTTTCTTCTTGTATTGGACTTCAGTTTTTATTCAGCCTTTGGAGGCTTATATCTTCTTATTCTGAGCATTTTGTAGCAGCTCATATTCCAGCTATTGGATCTATCTGATGTTATTCCAGATCTGCATCCTTATTGTATCAGGTTCTTTCATATTATATCAATAAAGGTTAGATTTGTGTTGTTGTGGTTCCATATCTGAAGTTTCTCGTTATCTCTTGTATTTTCATATGTTGAATCTGTTGAAATTCTGAGGTCCTATGAGGCTGCCATCTAAGGTCTGTCCTTGACCTTAGTATGGCTCTAAGTTTCAACTGTATGGCTGTCTTCTTTTGCTGCTTTAGGACAGCAAACAGTCATCCCACTTTCTGCTCAATGTTTTATAGGTTAAGTGCTCTTTTAAGGTGCCCTTGCAAGTGTTTTCTTATTTCAATGTTAGCAGATGCAATATAACTTAAAACACATAACACTACCTCTAGATCTTGAACTTTAAAATGCTGATCTACACTTCTAAACATGCATAAATTTGACACAGGTATTTTTGGTCAACATGACCCTGGATAAAACCCCCCCGGGGAAAACCAGTTTCGGATATATGTCTATATAATTGTGATTAAAGCAAGAGATACAACAAGTAATGAAATACAATGGAACCTGTATACATAGCAAGCTCCTCACGAGCCTTGCAACAAGAACCAGAAAGAGAAGTGCCCAAACTGTGGTGCGCCCTCTTCTTTTGTTGCCCTCTGTGCTGAACTGAGGCGCCCAAGCTCATCTGTTGCCCAATGAAGAAATCCCTCCACAGGAATGTCCTCTCCTGTGCTGCCTCTCCATAGACACTGTCAGAGCTCGAATCCTCCAAGCAGATCTGCTACCAGGTAGCTGCCAGTCCTTTCAACTCATGCGCCCTCCTCCAAGCAGAAATGATCACAGTAAATAAACTGAACCTGAAACTGAAAGTCTCTCTCCACAGAAACTAGCACCCAAGCTCTCCTCTCCCAATGCATTAGACCTCATCCTGATCTGACAAGTCCTCCT
>SNQJ01S0117194.1:138679-151649 GCA_010110895.2 Picea sitchensis
TGCTTGAGTTGTTCATTGAGAGAGGAGTTCTTGCTTGATGGAGATGAGGTCAGTTTTGTGAGGAGACTTGAGCTAGGGCGCTTGCTTTCATGGAGGGAGGCTTGCCTCATATCCCTTAGCTTATTTACTGGAGAGGTTTTGCTGTTGAGGAGGGCGCATTGCCAGATTCGGGCGCATCAGCAGTTAAGAGACTTCTAGCCATCAGATTGCAGTGAGATCAATTGCAAAGGGTAGCCATTCAGCATGGCTTCATTGCTGTGGAGGGGTTTCCAGATCTCAACTCACAGTTGGCAATTGGAGCAGATTCAGTGGTTCTGGCAGTTTGCATGAGGGGCACACCATTCTGGGGCGCATCTTTTGATTTCGAGCCTGTATATCAGCTCAGTTGGAGTTGCTATTGTATCAGGTTCTTTCATATATTGTGTTTACTGTAACCCTTCTTCTGCTTTCCTCATATATACATACATATTCCAAACTGGTTTTCCCCGAGGGGGTTATCCAGGGTCATGTTGACCAAAAATACCTATGTCTACAAATGCATGATTTAGTTTCTTAGATCTGTTCATATTCAGCAGTAAACGATGTTTAGGTGTGTTATGTTTATTTTGAGATGCATGTACTAATTTCTGGTGACAAAAACAACATGCTAGAGCACCCAAAATTGAGAACATAACCGTAATAAATCAGCAAGATACTTTGGGACTGTTGGCTGTTATAAAACAGCAGAAAATATATTACCTTACAGTTGAAACTTAGACCCTTTCTTTGGTCAAAGACAGACCAAGAATGCAAGCTGATAGGACCTAGATCTTTTACAGCAATGACCTCCCTTTCATTCATCACCCCCAAAACCATAAAATCCATTCCATTTTTTTTACTCTTTGTTCTAAGTTGTTGAGTTCTCTTTATTCCCACTCCATACAACACCAAGTGAACTTAGTAAGCAATAAGGAAGACCCCCTTGGCTAGGAACCTCTTCCTCAGTCTAAAGTTCAAAAGAGAGTTGGTGAGGTGAAAGTGGCTAACCTATTAGTTCCCCATAGGCTAGTGCCCATCTTTTGGACTTTAATCTAAAGAGTGCTAGTTTGTGAGGTAACAATTCTTATGGTTCTTGGGCTTCTATCTCGGTGCCCTCCTTTTGATCCTTCATTCATTCTACCGATTCCTCTCCCTTTTTACCCATTCAAGTTATTTTTTTCTTTATTCCACTTCTTGGGAAGCTTGCTTTATAACATCTCTAGTACGTGTTATCGTTACTACTCTGCATTGAAGATACATTAGGCGTCCCAATCTACAATTTGATCCATGTAGTTTTGCAGTTCTGTTGGAAATCTTTGGCCATTAGTGAACATTAATTTTATATTAAAATTAAATTTTATAAAAATGGGACATCATCCTATCAAAGCAAACTAACCTGACAGCACAACTTAAAATTTATATACATGATAATCTGGTTGGAGTTAAATGAATTCCAAGTTTTAGTTTGGTTGGAGCTAAATTGATCCCAGGGCTTGATATAGCTAGAAAAGGAGACCAAAACTGAAATAATCACCAGAAACGACTTCCAAAAGGCAGAAATCTCTCACCACAAGCAGGTTCATGCTCGATAGAACAATTTTGTCTTTCCCAGCTAGTGTATTCACTGAAATCTCTTTAAGCATTTCTTTCACATGCTCTTTACCAAAAAGAAAATAAGAACACCTCATGGCGAGTATCTTCATAAATTCATATTGAGGATGCCCATCACCAAGTTGCTTAAGCAAGTAATCCTATACAAACCAAGAGAATTGTGAGAAAGAGGAACAAGAAGCTTCCTTGGACAAACAGTCCAACAGACATCTCAACTGCAATGTGGACATAACTTTGAAAGTTAAGATTGCAGAATTCATGGAAGAAAGTAATTGCTGCCGGAAACTGAAATTCTTATTCACAAAGAATTAAACACCTACAAAAGTTAATTGTGTTTGAACAAAAGTCAAACTGGGATCAAGTAAACTTGATAATGCCTTCGAAATATTGTTGTCTTTTATTTGGCTTAGTTTTATAAAGCTTTCCTCTGCTTTGGGAGCATCGCTGAAGGACCCTGACATAATTTTGGCGCAACTAAGAATCTTATTTTTCAGTTCAGGTTTATCTTCTTCCTGCAGGTCCAAAAACGATTCAAATAGGATTCCTTAATTTTCCACCTAAAATTTGGGGACAATCAGAATGCTAAATGATATCAACCTTTAACAAAAGTAAAAACAAACACCTTGATTTTTTCCTGCCATGATAGGAAGTTCTCCATTTGTACTTGTAACCTGCAATCAAAGACAAAACCTCCTAAAATTTTGACAGAAGCAACTATACAATATTAATGTACACGAATTTTCAAACCAATATACGAGAAAGAGCCTGCAGGCCTAATAAGAAAACTTAAAAGAAACAGACCAGTGTGCAGGGCATCTCCTACCTAAGTAGAATTAAAAATAGCATATGATTGTCCAAAAATTTACCCAATGTTAGAATAAAATATCCACATTGACAAAAGCTGACCTTTTCTTTTGATTCAGAACTTCCTCAAAAGCCTTAATCTCTGGTTTTTCAAGTTCAGAAAACATCGCAATCCAATGTTTTACTCTTTCTGAAAGTGGAAGGTCATAAGGGAAAAGTGATTGAGAAAAAGCCTCTTCCACTACTTGAGATCTGCGCACAATCAACCAAATTAAATGACTGACCTTTTGTTGCAAATAACTGTTGTCACACATCCAAAAAAATTGGCTGTTTGGTCGATTAACATAAAAATTATCAACTTCTATGTTGACTGTATCCACTTAAATATCATGAGCCAGTCAGAAATACAGAAACTAGTTCACATATCTAGAAAAGAATATAAAGTCTATTTTAGCTTCCATAATTTCTAAAGAATTGCACCTGAAATTCTTGTCATAACAACATCCTAGAATTTTCCCAGGAATCCAGTCAAAATCAAAGTTACCAACTGAGCCATCCAAACATTTTGAACAATAAATTCGATAAACTTCTACAAGTCTTTCCAATGTGTACATTTGTACTGAAACCTGCAATATTCTCCAAAACAATTATATATCAATTAAACATTTCAAAGAATATCTACTAAAACATGTAAATAATATAAATACTAAGATACCATTTTGTCATGAAGGCAATCCGCTACTTGTCTGATAACCTTGATGGGAATGGATTTTAGGGCATCATTTACTACATCACAAATTGTTTCAATAACTTGCTTCCGAACAGCCTCATCAGAATCCAACAATCGATCGCTAAGAGCAGCTGAGGTATCGCAGAATCTCGTCAGTGAAATTGAAATTCATAACAATCTTGATCACAAAATACGCACATAAAACAAAACTAAAGCTCAAGTTGTATCTTTTCTCCTCACCAATTATGTCAGATGATTCAGGCCTAAATGGATTTGACAAAATACATTCTTTGGCATATTTCACAGCTGCTAACCGAACCTCCACAGAATTGTCTGTAAATCTCTTTAAAAATTCTGAGAGAAGTGGCTGAAACTCTTCTGCAATATCATGACCTGGAGTCGCAAAGATACGCCCAAGAAGCTTTACTGAACTCAGTCGCACATCTGACAACTCCGACTGCACCGATTGTTCTTCATCAAATTTCTTGAGCAAGAAAACTCCAGTTATACTACACCTATGTAGCTACACAATGAAATCCATTTGCAAAAAACACAATTTGTCCAATACCTGAAGAGAAATGGAAGCTAGTACAATATTGATAGATATTTGCCTCAATGTAGCTAACTATTGATAACTGAATTATCTCTAAAATAATGTGCATGGCTTCAATGTAATAACATAGACATTGTACCGTCTATATAGATAGATATAGATGGTGATTATAGTTACAGGTCATGATTGAGGGAGAAGGAAAAAAGTGCATGGATCGTAACATATTATGCCACATGCCTTTTCCAATGCAAGTGATCCAAATATAATAAATGTAATGCCCACATACCAGAAGCTCTTGAGTCAAATTCGGAATGACAGACCGCAATATCTTGGGTGCACACTGATAAATGTTAAAGATGATCTCATGATAATTGTGCCGATCATTTTCAGATTTTCTTTTGGCTGACATTACTGATGTGAGAAAGAGATTCACGTTCGGCTCAAGCTTGATTGCCACACACTTCATAACATTCATAGCTAGTCTATAGGCAGCCAGAGAAATATCCTGGAACATAATGTCCAAAACACGGAATCTTAGAAAGATTCATAAGAACATGATACTAATACACCCATGATTTCCTTCTTCAAAATAAAATTTACAAAGTAGCAACCTCTCAAACACTTATAGAGTACATAAGAAATACAGAAAACGGAATTTGGAACATTTCATACAACGACACCAACATCCCTTGTTTCCTTTTTGAAATTTAAGTTACAAAAAACAAGGGTAAAAGGAACCTAACAGAAGATACAAAACCTCCAATGAGTATAGATGAAATTGTGGATATTAGAAAATAAAAATAAATGCTCTATGGTTTAACGCATACCCCATTTTCTCTTCGTAATCTGCTTAATAAGATTGATGATAATTGCTCTGAAATGACTTCACTTTCATTGAGAACCTCAGTCAGAATTGTTTGCATTGATGCTAAAACATTTTCAGGATGATCTTCTCTGAAAAGATAGATAAGATAATTTTATTAATGCCCAACCAATGACCAAGAAATAGGTCAATGGAACTACATAGACAACCGGATAAAAAACCTTGATCAGCTTAGAAAGATAGACTTATGAGAAAAGATTAATTGAAAACAAATGATATGATAATCATGACTGTAAATACAATCAATGTCAAAGTGAGACTACAATTGGAAAAAGCTAGGAGTAAAGAATAAATGAAAAACGATAATGTAGTAAACTTCAAGGAACATTCATTACAGATAAAAGGAAACATTCTTTTATGTATACTTTGCAAACTAGAATTTAGAAAAGCAAAAAAACATGACAAAGTTCAACCCTGGTTTGTATTCCGGCCTCATTGCATACTGTATGCACAAAAATATATCATAATTTGCATTCTGTAATTTTTAGAATGATTTCAATAAAATGGTTAAAATACCCCATTCAATATTGATCTGTAATAGAACATGGGTAAAAAAGCAGGCACATAGGCATTTGGCCATGTAACCCTAACTGCCAAGAGCAGGAAAACCCTAACTGCCATGCTTCTTTGAAACACAGGAGGATTGGAAGAAGGGAAGACCAGATTAGACACTGCATCAATGAGCAGCAATTGTGTATCTCTGAATAGATGAAGAAGGGGTATTGTATTGCAGAAGTTGTAAGGTATGTCACCATCTGAATAGATGACCAATGAAGAAGATGTTTTGTAGTCTTCCATGGATTAGATTATTTTTCTCCCTTAATAAATGCATGGAGTTTTTACCCAAGATGGATTTTTTTCCAGTTCAAATGCTTGTGCTAATTCATGGTGTGGATGCCTATTTCGGTTGCTTTCTGTTACTGTTATTAATTTTTTTTCCAAGGAAAGAATCAAGTTTGGTCAGCCCAAAGGCTATCAACAGCTTACAGTTTCATTAATAGCACAATGAATTGTTAATGGTATGTTTTGTGTCAGTCCATCGCTTGTCTTGTGAAGGCACTCAGGTTGAGCGACCAAGATAAAGTAGGGGTTCCAGTCCACTTTTTCTATAAGTGTGCCTCATTAATATGCAGAAGTAATTTGGGTGAATGCGCAATATATTACTTAGGGTAATCTTTTTTCTCCAGTCGTTAGATATTGAGAGACATGCACAAGATAAAATTCATTCCAGGAAATTGATTCTTTGAGGTTACTGATCGGAATACTTGGGATATGGTATTAACATTGATTACTATTACCACAACAGTTGTTATGGCTGCCAAAGCCAATCGAACAACACAGACAATTTGCAGTGAGGTATCGTTGTGCAGGTCTGTGATAATCTGATGGGAAACTGTGGCATAGGCTGTTACAAGGAGTAGCCCTGCAATGACCCTGATGCAGCACTGCAAATGCCTTGAGTAGTGAGGTAATACTATTGAGTAGCAGTTTGTTTGAATTGCACAGTATAAAATATATAACCTGTAATTCCAAGAAATACAGGAAAGTTTATCCCAGAAAATGTAATAGATCAAGATTGGAGCTGTAGCTACAAGCATAACATTCTGCACAGCAATTGTAATCCGTAGCAACTGTAGCTGCATGGCCTACTTCTAGGTTTTATTCCTAGTTTTTGTTGATGGTAGCACACATCATTTCAAATCCATGAAAACGCAGAAAAATTTATTTAACTCAGGTTGAACTGAGAGTGAGATCACTCCAATTTCTGAGTTTGAATCCGGAAAATTTCAGATCAAATATGAACCTCCAACTGAACCTAAAGAAAAAGCTTCCAAGAATAACAGTTAAGTTATCAATCTATGGCTACATTTCCTTGGAAGTTTTATCTTCTAAAAATATTATAAATAAGTACAGATGTGCTGCACTATCCAACTAAATAAATAAAGCTGAGATATTTTTTCAGATGGTAAACCTTCTTTAGAAGAAGATTGCATGTACATTTGCACATCAAATCCATTCATAATCAGATTAGAGATGGTTTGCACTCGCAATTACATTGGCAATTATGCTGGTAAGATGATGATTTAAACAAGAAGACAATAGTAATCATTTATTAAATAGTGTTACAAGTTTTTCAACATAAAGCTTTCCAACCATAATATTAGTGCATTGGGAAAATAGGAACATCAGAACTTCTGATACCTGGCCTTGGAAAAGAAGATATAAAACATTTCCAAGATCAGGTCATCACATTGAAGATCCAACATAATGACACAGAGCCTAACTTTTGCAACAGTTTCTAGAATTGTGACCCTTCTTCCAAATGAAGGACTGCGAATCTCATCTAATCCACGAAATGTCGCAACAATCAGCTCAAATATTTCCTGCACGAGGAAAACTGTAATTAATAAGGAAAAAATCAGAAATCCTCAACAATTTCAGACACTCCGGTAAAGCTTACCATGAATCTATTTAACGGTATAAAAATTTGGAATATAATTGTCTGGTGACTTGTTCATAATACTGATGAATGAAGAAACGAAAAATTACCTTTAGAATATCATCACTGTATAGAGCTGCTGGTGCTGTAATCCTCATGATTTCAATGATGCAGGTAGCCACCAAAATCCTTACATCGTTATCATGGTGTCTCAAAATCTTTGGCATAACTAATGCATGCATTGGTGTTGTTAATGATGTCAATATCGGAGCAGAAGGTGACTGATCAACCTCAGCCAAATAGATCACAGCTTGCTGAAGTCCACAAATTTATACATTAAAATGGACGGCAAATTCAATTTCAGGAAAAATGAATCTAGTAGGACAGCTTAACAATAAAATGCATACTATATAAAACAGAAATGCAAGCCAAATGGCTGCACTAGGGAGAGAGAGAGAGAATCTCCATTTCTTGAGATGCAACTAGAAACCAGAAATAGGTACTGAATACAGAAATGGACAGTAAAGAACATAATACCTAATTATTATATGCACATTTTGTTGTGTTATTCAACAACAATAAATTCATACAACCAACACATCACATGTTTCCATCCAGGGGGTTATGCCAGCATTCACAAATGACTCAGATAATAACATTTATTTATGGATTGTAAAATATAATAATAATAATCATAATGAATAATCATAGTATTAATAATTAATATTGTTAGCTAAAGGTCATGACCTTTCATCAATGGTCATCAAGGAGCCCCTTAGGTTTATATATATATGGGCCCTTTCATTGTAATCAATCTATCCATCTAAAATTATCTCATTATATACATTCTTATTCAATAACTTTACTTGTCCAATATGGACTATAGCTATTTATTCCATTTATGATGGATATCTTGTTAGAATATTGGGTGTGCTCGTTTAACCATAGACAATATAGCAATATTGTCACCCAACCATAGGCACTAATGCCACCCCCGAGCACCTTGACCTTGACAGAGAGAAGAATTCCAGTAGCAAACCAATGGCCAACCAAGGCTAATGCTCCAAGCAAAGATAACCAAAACTGATCAGAGAGTCCAACCCAGAGAAACCGAAAATGCATATTTCAGAACTGCGGCAGCCGCTGCTCCCCAGACTTGCGCACTACTAGCCTTTTGCAGTGCGCACAAGTGTATTTCTGCAATTCTGAGAATTTTGGCTAAAATGAAGACTAGCCTCCTATATTTATAGTGCTTCTGCCAGACTGCCTGGGCCGACTTCTCATTCTGGGTGCCAAATACTTAGTATATAATATTTTCTTTAGCCGACTTCTCTTCTAGGGTTATATCCAAATCTTTTCTTACTTCCGGAATATTCTAATCTCGTCAAAGGTCACAAATGGAGGTTAATACCTCCCACAACTACCATAATATCAACACTCCCTCCTAGCTAGGGAGGTATAACAAGTAATGGTCTTGAGCACAAACAGACCATTCAACCGGTAGCATCATTATAGCCACACAGGCTATCTCATGATCAAATCACGAGCACCGTCAGCATTATCCAACTGGATAATCTCCATGACAACTAGTACAATGTCATCTGATAGAACACAACTGTGTCTATCCATAGTAGTACACAACTACTCAGTCCGTGACACATAGTCACAACCAGTGGAACATATCCACCACAGTAGCATACATCTACAGTCTAGAGACATACAGTCTCCATAAAAATCATATCATCTGATATCAACCTGCGTAGAAAATAATAACATGATATAAACTGAGTCATCTGGGCCATTCTTCCACTCACATCTATGAGATCTGGAAGAGCATCTGCCCTCAGAAAGTAAAACATCAACCATGGGCTATCTGGACTATTCTTCCCAAGCATGGAAGAATAATTGTCCCCGATTTCTAAGCCTGGACCATTCACCTATCTGGACCACTAAACAAAGTGCAACCTGGAGAGAATGAATCTGCCCTAGGGAATGTCTGTCCCTGATTGTTGAACCTGGACCATTCACCCAACTGGGCTATTCCTCCGGCACTAAACAAAGTGCAACCTGGAGAGAATGAGTCTGCCCTAGGGAATGACTGTCCTGACCATTTCCTAAGGAAATGACTGTCCTGCACCAACCTCCAAAACGGGCCATTCTTCGAAACTGTGAACTTCGAAAGAATGACTACCCGACAAGGCGGACCATTCTTCTTGACCACTATTGAGAGTGATTGCCAAGAAGAAAGACTGTCCTAGACCATTCCCCCACACTGGCCATAAGGGGAATCGTTGTCTATGGTACATCAACAATCTATCGAACCATTTTCATTACGAAAATGACCATTCGATCTGGACCATTTTTCGAACTGGAAAATGCATGTCCGTCAGAAATCTCAAACCAGTTTCCGAACTGGAAAGGAATTGCCCATCCTAGACCATTTTTCCAAGCTGGAAAATGACTGTCCATAAATCAATGATATATCAGTGCTCCCTCCCAACCTGGAGAGTCATTTCTTCCCTTTTAGCTAAGGGAGTTATTTCCACGATCCCCAACTTGTCTCATAAGTATGAAAACTTTATTCTGGACAGAGGCTTTGTCAAGATATTTGTTGTCTGCTCATCTGTGGGGATATACTGGAGATTCACTTCTCCTTCCTGGACTTTATCTCGAATAAAGTAGTATTTGATCTCAATGTGATTCGACTATTCATGAAACACTAGGTGTTCTAATAGCCTTATACAACTCTGATTGTCACAGTATATTATGGTCGAATCTGGAACCTGCTCAAATAATCCAGAAAATAGTTTTCTAAGCCATACTGCTTTTGTACATGCATCACAAGCTACGATATATTCTGCTTCTACTGTGCTAAGTGCTACAGACTTATGTTTCCTACTACCCCATGATATCATAGCAGAGCCTAAGCTGAAACACATCCATGACGTACTCCTTATGTCTTCTGCACTTCCTGCCCAATCTGAATCTGTGAATCCATGAAGTTGTATATCGTTGGATGTGGTATATCTTAAACCATAGTTTAGTGTCCCACGAATATATCTTAGAACATGCTTTGCAGCTATCCAATGCTCATGTCTGGGTTCCACCTAGAACTGGCTTAGTGTGTTTACGGCAAAGCAAATGTCTGGTCGAGTATTTACTAAATACATCAATGACCCAATCAATTGTCGATATAGGGACGAGTCTACTGGATCATAATCTGAGTCTCTTACTTTTCTTATATCTGTGGTCATAGGACTGTCCATGGATTTGCAATCCATCATTCCAAACTTCTGAAGAATCTTCACTGCATACTTTCCTTGTCCAAGGAATACTTCACCACGCTTCTGCCATACTTCTAGTCCTAAGTAATAATGCATGAGACCAATATCTTTCATATCGAACTCATAAGCTAGTTCCTTTTTACACTGGATGATGAGAGACTCTTCACCTGTCAAGAATAAATCGTCGACATATAGCATTAGAATCACATGTGCATTGTTCACGACTTTGTACTAAAGATTTGGATCTGCATGACTCTTGGAGAAACCAAGTCTCATTAAGTAGTTGTCTATTCTGGCATACCAAGCTCTTGGAGCTTGCTTGAGTCCATATAAAGCTTTCTTTAGTCTGCAAACATGAGTGTCTCTGGAGTGTACTTAAAATCCTTGAGGTTGTTCAATGTATACTTCTTCTTCGATTGCTCCATTGAGGAAAGTTGTTTTTACATCCATCTGATGTAAACTCCATCCCATGGAAGCAGCAAGAGACATAATGGCTCTAATGAAAGTATATCTGGCAACAGGAGCAAATGTCTCGTCATAGTCTTCTCCCTCCTTCTGGGAAAACCTCTAGCTATGAACCTTGCTTTATATCTGTCTACGCTTTCGGCTGCTGCATGTTTGATCTTATAGACCCATTTTGAAGTTACTACTGATTTTTCTTTAGGTCTAGGCACAATTTCCCATACATCATTTTTCATGATGGACTGGTGTTCTTCTGTCATGGCTTCTTTCCATTGTTTCTTCTAAGCTGCCTCTTCAAAAGTGTTGGGTTCTTCGTCTAGAATCTTTGTCATACATGTTGCATAGCTGGAGAATCTCTTGGGCTTTTTGCTTTTTCTGAAGGTGCCACTTGGGGCTTTGAGCCTTTCTTCTTATTGTAGAGTAGCTTCAAGCCAAGCTAGACGTTTCTTAGTTTTGGGTACAGTGTCTGAATCAATAGTCTCACATGGTTGCATCAGATGATCAAGTTGTTATGTTTCTTCATTCGGACTTTCTAGAAGACATGTGCTTTCTTCAATAGGCTCTTCATACTCTTCTTCTTCTATAGTTTCTTCTATGGATTTCTTGAAATCCATCTTTTCATTGAAGGTTACGTCTCTGCTGACTTCAATCTTATGTTGTTCCGAGATATAGATTCTATAGGCCTTGGATGATTCATTGTATCCCACAAATGTGCCCTTCTTTCCTGAGGGTTCTAATTTTTCCTTTTATCCTTGGGGATGTGAAAGTAAACAGGACATCCAAAGATTCTTAAGTGTTCTACATTAGGTTTCTTTCCTCAGAAGGCTTCTTCTGGAGTCATATCCTTCAAAATGCGCTGAGGACTTCTGTTCTGAACATATATTGTTGTCATGGTTGCTTCTCCTCACAGATACATAGATAAACCTTGATCGTTCAATAGTGCCTTCACAGTTTCTTCAATAGATTTGTTCTTCTTTGCTGCTACACCATTTTGTTGAGGATTATGAGGAACAATTAGCTCCCTCCTAACCCCTGTCGATTTGCAAAAGGCAACAAATTCCTTGGATGTATATGCTCCTCCATTATCTGTTCTCAAGGTCTTGATTTTCTTGTTTGTGAGGTTCTCTATCTCTGCTTTGAATTCTTGAAACTTGCTGAAAACTTCATCCTTTGTCTTCAAGAGATATAACCAAGTCTTTCTTGACTAATCATCTATGAAGATTACATAGTAAAGAGAACCTCCTAGAGATTTGACTAGCATCGGATCGTAAACATCTGAATGTATTAGATCTAGGATTTCCTTAGATCTATTATTGTTGCTTGAGAATGATTTCTTAACATTCTTACCAAGAGCACATCCTTTGCAAATTCCTTCATGTGTAGACTATAGTTCTGGTATTCCTTCAACCATCTTTTTGAGGAAGGGTAATGCTTGATAGTTGATATTAGCATACCTTCTATGCCAAAGTTCATTGGGATTGACTTCATCATGTACAAGGGCTTTGTTATCGCTCAGTTTGTAGGAAAGGTTTAGGTAGCTTGAAGTCAAGGCTCAAACTGGCGTAACAGGAACTTCCCCATCCACTGTCACCTCGATGGGGAGCTCTTTCTATTTAGGGTGGCTAATCCCAAGGGAGACTGTAATGTCCCCATTTTGGGACATTATAACATTATAACATTACAACATTTCAGAGTGTTATGCCTGCCCGAGTAGCCAGATAGGGGTGATAGAGAGTTCGGGAGATATTGAGGGGTTTATTTGGGCCCGACTTGTATCGTTCATCATCAGGATTCATTCCGCACAACTGGGCTTTGGTTTCGTTGCATTCCGACGATTTCTGTTATTTTGAGTTATTATGGGTCATATCTTAATTAAATTCACTAAGAAGGTCATAATGGGCATATTACTTGGAGAAACATCTTAGTGTAATAGTTCATCGGAATCGGGAGGAAGAGTATTACAGGATAAGATGACGAGAAGTGACTTTCAATGGCTGGATAAGCCATCAGGATGGATAAATCACTTTTTACAGGTGTTGACTGCCCATTTAGCAACGGTGGTCAACTCATGTGCCATGAAGTATTCATCTATGTGGAAGACATTATTGGTTCTACTTGGGTATCTGATACCCCAGCATCAAATTTTTGTAAGCGGGATTACCGCACCCCTGCGTGGGTTAATATT
>SNQJ01S0117196.1:17384-27642 GCA_010110895.2 Picea sitchensis
ACAACAACAAGGATCGTGAATCCCCCTATCTTTTAGGTTTGTTTCTTGGGGATTTTAGAAAGGTTAGGCTGAAATACCTAAGCCAAAAATAGGAGCTACAAGACCTCTGTAATCAACAAACACTGCCCAGAAAATCCTAACATCCTTATAACTGGAAAGAACAAGAAGGAACAATAATTTCATAAATTGATTAGAGAGGGTGTAGCAATAGGGATTGAATCAGAAAACAATAGGTAGGATACAGATGAAATAAGGCTTTAAAAAGGTAGGATAAGGCTTGAAACTGGTTGGAAATAAGTTATAAAACCACAATCTATAATATTTAGAGATGATTCGGGTGTTTTTTTACATCAACGGGATCAACAAAGCCTTGGGATTCTCCTAAAAGTCATTTTTTTAATACTTCTATTTGGAAGCAATGATGAGTTTGTGATAGTAGGCACATCCCTTAGAAAAATATAGTTATTTATCTTAGCAACAAGAGAAATGATAGCAGTCAATGTTGAGGGGGAAAAAATATTTAAAGGAGTTTTGTTGTGCCAGGCCTAATGGATTATCCTATAGGACCAACTTGGAAGCCAAATGGAGTGAACGTTACATAATTTATGGCAAATAGTTCCTCGTTTGTTCCAGTTGCACCAAATCCTTTGCCTCAAGATACTTCTTTGCCACTACCTAGACCATTCCCTATTTTCATCGATGGTACAAGTGGCCATAAAGCATGCATGAATGTAGTATTTCAAGAGACCAAGATGAGAGAAAATGTAACTGCAGGTCTTAAAAAGGTAACACACTAAGAGATGACATGGTGACAAAGAATCGCCTAGAAGGGAAGAATGTTCCATGATTAGCTTGCTCCTTTCTATTGCATTGGAGCTCGATAACTTTAATGACTTTACTGTACAAAAAGCATCTTAGGATAACTATTTCTGAGTTCGAACTCATAACCTCTTGGAGGAGTACTAAAGGAGGCCCTATAATACTAGCGCAGTTATAGGAAAAACTCAAGTAAGTTCAATAAATATGTTTTTCTAAACTAGTGCATCTAATCCACGGGGATTGAAACCAATTACTACAATGAAACTAGGGATGGTTTTCCACATTTGTGGATGGACACCCTAGTAAACATGTGTAATATCCCTAGGGTTTTAGGGGTTTGGAAAAACTAGATTGGAGAAACTAGATTCTCATTTCATGTTAGGTTAAAGGAGAATTATGCAGATATCAATCATAATCATGTCCAAATATCAGCTCTTACAAAACAGTCATCAAACATTATGCATCGTATTCACAATGAAGAAACAAATGGTGTTTCCAAAGTTGATAACATAATCACACATTGAATAATAGAATCAGTTGAAATTGAAAAACTCAGTAACACCTTAAATAGAGATGATGGTTGGAAACTATCATAACACTTAGAAACTTGTCATTTGCAAAATAAATCCTCAATTTTTTCTTCTTTCATCAATGTTGTTTATTTTTTTGTTTTTATTCCTTAACCCTCTTCATTGGTTAAACATTTGGTTATGGTTTGTCTTTGAGATCGTCATTCCCTAGGGTTTTGGGTTAGTTAATAAAAATATGTTTTTTTATTTATATCACATGGTTCACTATCTCATCTTCAACCACATCAAATGCATTATTTGTTGGTTTCTCTCTGATGATGGGCCTTGCATCAAAGGCTAGAAATGTTGGAATAAATAATAGGGATGTAGGTTTTCCAAAAATCTTGTAATTTACCTATGAAAAAAATGAACAACATTATCAATTCCCTCCATGGAAGGGAAATACTAGTAGAGACTCACCTGCTTGAAAAAATGTAATTGAGAAGGACTTGAAGAATGGTGGACCTAACCTTTCTTAAGTGATGTCATGAAAACAATATCATTCCTAAAATTGCATGGATAAAACACCACTTTCATAATCAAAGAAATTTGGAAATATTCAAGAACACTAGAATGAAATTAGTTAAAAATGAGATAAAGAGGATGTGGTAGAGTTTGGACTATATTTCTAGACAACTACTAATKCTTTATCTAAAGCTCTCTAGCATATTGGGTATTCAAATATGAAATATATTTGAAGCTAGCCCCATTTCCAAGGAGGAAAAGGATTTTAAAATATCTACAAAGAAACATATCAATAAATATGTGGTGCCAGAGAAGAGACAAATGTGGTAAGATAGAACATGGATTTGTGAGCAACTGTACAATGATGAAGTTGATGGGTAAGGATGCAATATAAAGGGAAAAAGTGTGGTTAACTTATTGAGGCACACATTGGATGACTATGTCTTTAAAGTATTGTATAAGGGACTAAATTTGTAGCACCAAAACATATTCCATACGAGAATCTTATATTCTACATAGAGGACTTAATTAGAACTCTCCCCTTCAATAGTGCTTGGGAAATAATACAAGAGTGTGTTGTTTCTTTCAGGAAGGCCAAACCTATAAGAAATAAGACTAGTCATGAAGAAATAGAAGAATTAAAAAATATCAAATGCAATAGGGATATTAAAATCCTAGAAGTGGATAAGGGAAATGAAACAATCATTTTAAATATAAGGGACTACCATAGAAAAATGATAGTATATCTTACAACTAGTGGTAGATACAAAAGATTGAAAAGGATACTGGCAAAAGAATTTTGAAGGAAGTCGAGAATGCAATTAATGCTTCATCTCTTGATGATTACTAGATAAAGAAGCTAACACTTAGTGTAGTCACCATGCCTTACACTTATGGTCTTCCTAAGATTCATAAAGAAGGAGCCCCACACAGAACTACCGTGAACACCATTAGCTCGCCCAGCTACAATGTTGCAAAATACGTTGAAAAAAAATCTCACTCCTCAGTTGGACATACTTCTTCATTTATTAAGGACTCAACATATTTTGATGATAAAATCATATATCTAAAGATGGAAGAGCATGATATCAAGGTGAGTTTTGATGTAGTTTGTTTGATCACAAAGGTCTTGTAGATGAAGCTATTGTAGTTTCTAAAAAATGTTATTGATATTGAGATGACAGGCCTTGTACAAATGTGTATAAAATCGACATACTTCAGTTTCTATGGTGATATCTATGAACAATTCGAAGGTATGGCCATGGGATCACCTTTATCCCCTATTGTTGTCAACATATACATGGATAATTTTGAAATAATTTATATCAATACTCCTCCCTTGAAAACAAATGTTTGTAAGAGATATGTTGATGACACCAACACAATTTGGCCACATGGAAGAGATAAGTAGCATGAATTCTTGAACCATCCCAACAACCAATCTGAATACATCAATTTTAATATGGAAACAAAAGAAAATGGTCGACTACCTTTTTCTGGATGTCTTGGCTTCTAAGAAATATGATATCTCTATGTCCCATCAATTTTATCGAAAGAAGACACATACTAATAGATATCTCAATGATAACTCTCACTATCATCCTACACAGAAGATTGGCATCATCATTACTATTGCAACTTGAGTTTTAATGTTTCCAATGAAGAACACTTGGACTAAGTAATAAAACATATCCTTGATGTGTTCAAGAAAAATGCCTACCATGAGATCCAAATAAAGAAAAGCATCCACAAAGAACAACAAAGGAAGAGACTAACACATGATAATCAAACACAATGCTAGGATTTTCGGGGGAGAGCAAGAGTGATGAACACAACTATCAAACAAATCGAATTCGAAAAACAATTCGGCCGAATCGACCAAATTGGCAAATTTTCAAATTTAATTCATCGATTCTGTCGAATTTGGTAACTATGGTTGTCACATAATCCAATTACCCACAATTTTTTTGTTATTATTGCAGCAGTTTGTAACAGAAATACACCATAGTTAACCCTAGTATCTACCACAACAATAAACAAATGAACCTGTGCTTAAAGGACTCCTGGAAAAACTCCAGTCCTCCAGAATGCCCTCGTTGTCCTTCTGTCAGCTCCCCTTTGTCCTTGGTCTGCACTATGCTGATAGATCTAGGGTTGGACCCTTCTCCAGGAAGCAATTGCGAGGTTTGAACCTCCTCACAAGGGTTGTTAGGGTTGGAATGACACCTCAGAACCTCCTTTCAAAGTTGGAACAACCCCACCAAACCCTCAAGCGACATCTACAAGGACTGTAGTAACCCTCGGCCTGTATGGTAGTGATAGTGAATCTTCCTCAACTCAACAACAGAGTGTGGATTTCTAGCTAGTAAATTATGCTCCTTCAATGCACCTTTCTGCAACCTCTAAAACTCTGAACAAGTGCATATAGGGATTTTACTTCCATCCCAGCAGACCTCAATGCAATAAAATGCGCCAAAGAATGTTGGTAATGTGAAGTGTGTAAATGCATTAATATTTATTCAATACACTAATTCCTTCATTTATTATAATTATTGGATAATGGGATAGCACATTAATTCAATGCTTGATAACCAAGACAATTTTGAATTTTGGGCAGTCGGGGCAGAGATTACGTGTAGAGTATACGCAATATATTATTAAAAAATTGTGACTATCTCCAAATTATATAATAAAAAATTGTTTAAGACATGCACCTCTTTTAAATCTTAGAATATTTTGATTGGCTAATACATGATGACATGGAATTTGTATTAGGGTTGGTAGGAGCATTTTTCAACCAAATTTCCCCTAATGGTTATTGAGGTCGGCCCTGTTGTGCCAAAAGATACACCTATTGTTGTGTTTGGTCTTGTATAAATAAAGGTGATTTCCCCATTGAGGAAACACACTTGTCACTTGTCATTTGGAAATTTCAGACCTACCTTTAAGGCTGAAGAGCGCACCTCTCTTGGGTGTTAGTTTCAAGGTTGTAGAAGCACCCTCTTGTGTGCATTAGGGTTTATGGTTGGGGGATCTTCTCTTGAGAATATAGCAAAGGATTGTTGGGTTTTCTTCCCTTGAGTAGAAGGGTTTCCCAGGATATTTCTTGTGTTCTTGTGCATGGTAATTCTTCTTGTGATCTTGGTTATTGCAGCACTTGTGTATGGTGTAGTTGCATTTGTTTATGGTTCAAGTACATGTTAAATGAAATAAGCGTCATGCTCGAGCCTAACATAGTGAAAATTCAACAGGACTTATATCATCAACCACCAAGGTACACAACCAAGGATCAATCCAAGCACCGAGCAAGGATTCCCTGGAACACATCCAGAGGCCCTTAAACACATCTAGGGACTTATATCATCAACTACCAAGGTACACAACCAAGGATCAATCCAAGCACCAAGCAAGGATTCCCTGGAACACATCCAAAGGCCCTAGAACACATCTAGGGACTTATATCATCAACTGCTTGGTCCTTGAACAAGAACCCCAGGAATACACTAGGGTCTTTTTCCATGGCTCTAACTGCTTGGTCCCAGACCAAGAACCCAAGGAGTGTATTGGGGGACCTAGATCTCAATTAGGGTCTTTGTCATCCTCCGGAGAATGGCTCTTCCAGTTGCATTAACTTTAACAACTTTTGTTGACTTATTTTGTTAAAACCTAGCTATGCATTTATTTAATAAAGCGATTTTATTTGGAACTACGTGTCGGGTGCTAGGTTAACATAAATTTAACCAATTTACCAAGAGATATCGACCTTAGGCCAATGAGAAATAAAATCGACGCCGAAAGAAAATTGTGGGATGGAAACTCAAGTAAGAAGAAACCACTTTTCACTAGCATAGAGATTAAATTTCAACCCTACATTGGGATGAAATCAAGGTTTATTATTCAAATATATGAAAATTCTACCCACCCAATTTTGTTTGAAGAAGAAATTATATTGAGGTGCATGGTTGAATATGACAATACAAATAGGAAGGCAGGGATTTCTTCTACTACGAAGGACAAATCTATAACAAAACACCCTGTAATATCAAACCAACAGTTTATTTTTCAATTGGAAAGCAACGAGGAGATGTTACTAGGGATTGGAGAAGTTATCCAAATTACAGACAATGCACTCGAGGAGCGGCAATTCAAAAATGACCCTGAAAATTTTCTTACAAAAAAAATAAATATATCCCAAAGGAAAATGCTTAGAATATGTGGAAGGTCACGTATAATGCTTAGACCTTTGGAGGCGAGCATGCAAATTTCAAGTGAAAAGGAGGATGATCCCAGTATACAATGGAACTCAAGTTCTATGTATTGCAGTATCTCATCTTTCTCAAACCCATTTGAACTAATGTACTATGATCTTGAGATAGAAAACATAAAAAGGGTTTCATTTCCAAGACTTGTTTTTGAAGAATGTACGCGGTCCCTGGACTTATATGATTCTCAAGTATCCAAGTTTTTAACATACAGGTTTGATGAGTCATTTTGAAATATAGGTTGGACAGCGTTGAGATTATGTTGGAACTATTTTACAGGAGTACAAGTATAAAGTGGATGCAACGTATTCCTGGGAAAGCGTGTAATGTTCCCAAGCCAATATGATAGGAACATCACGGTTTTGGGTGTCTTTTAAAACTTTTACTGGTTGTGGTATTTCGTCATACACTTTGTTGATTTACTTGTTTGTATGTGTTTACTTGCAAGTTGGCCTCTTGATTTTGGCCTTAGGGTTTATGTTGATGAATTATATGTGTGTTGCAGCAATAAACAAGAAGATATTGTAATGGAACATACCTCAACCATATGCAAGATCAACAATATGATAGACAAGCCAAAACATCTCAGATCTAATTTTATCCATAAATAGAAGAACCTGCTACAATAGTGAGGCCGATCTGGAATGCTCATCAGATGGCTCCAAAATAGAAGATAGAAGCTACTAAAAAATACTCCAAGAAGATACTATAAGCCTCCAAAGTTTGGATACACGATGAAGATTGAATACAAGTAGAGATCTAGGTCGTATGCAATACCAAACCCCCAACTGGAAAAGCCACGCTCTAGTAGAAGACTGAAACCCTCAACAATTCGGCCCAACTGAAGAAGCCCACAAATGAGTCCAATGAAGATGCCAAACTGTAGATCGGGATTGTAGAGTCCCCTCCTGAAATATCAAACCAAAATACCAAGGACTGCTCCTCCAAATGTTGAATCCTCAAGTGGAGCCGCGCCCCCCTGGAAACTGTCAAACCCTACAATTTCGACCCTGATGAAGGAGGCCTCCAAATTCCCTGAAACTTGCTAGAAAGATAGATTGGGACACTGCAAGTCACTAGGTGAAGTCTCTGGGTCAGATCTGAAGTATAACCCCTCCAAACTGAATAGATTTGAATCTCAGAAATGCCCTCCTTCTCTCCAATTCATCCCATTGCTCTGGGAAATAATCTGTACCATAGAACTCTCTCAAAAGCACCAGGAATGATGGTGAAGATCATACAAGGAGAACCCATATGCTCAAATCTCCAAAATCCCTCTCAAACTCCTACAACGAACCTTCCTTCACTGAATGGTGCACCCCCCTTGTTGGAAACCCATAACGGTGTGCCCTCCTTCTCTTCCTATGCCTGTGGCTGGTGTAGAACCCTCCTGCACTGATGTGGATCTAAACTAGAATGGGGTGGGAGAGTATTACATCTCCGAGACCAAGCTTGGGACAAGCTAGGTGGAATCTTTCACCATTGAATCATCCTCTAGGGTTTGTTAAATCAAAACCCTCAAAACCCCCAATGTTGGGCTCTCTAGCTGGAAGCCAGATATCAAAATGATAAGCATACATGAATGAATGAATAGAGGCCCTTGCCTCTTATTTATACTTCCTGCATCCCCTTATCTCTCCAAAGTGCCTTTTCTTTTTTAATTATTAATTAATTAATTAAATCACTTTAATTAATTAATTAACCTTTTTACCTCTGAAAAGCGCCTTATCTCTCCTAGTGGCTTCCCTGGCCACTGAAAGTCACTTATCATCATCCTATCCTGTAGTCATGTTCCTCCCGATTCCAATGAGCTATTACACTGAGAGGTTCCTCCAAGTATTGTGCCCAAAATGACCTCTTCGGTGAATTTACTTAACTTATAGCTCAAAATACTCAAAATCATGGAAATCGTCGGAATGCAACGGAACCAACGCCAACCTGTGCAGAATGGATTATAATGATGAAACGGGATGAGAGATGCAAGCCGGACCCCAAAATACCTCTCAATAATCTTTGTACTCACTATAACCTCCATATGGCTACTCTGGTCATCATAACCCTTTGTAATGTAATGATGTCCCAAAGTGGGGACATTACAGTCCTCCCTGCTAGAAAATTGCTTGTCCTCAAACAATAACTAAATCCATCCAAGTATAATACCAGGATCCCATGTCCACCTGTAGGCCACACAATAGAACTCGTCCAAAGATGAACTATCATACACTCCACCGCCTGGATCCCATATCGGGAAGCGAACTGCAGTATCCTGTGAAGCATAGTCCTGAAATATATCAACCATGTGAATCTCCTGCACAAGACACATGGCCTCATCTCGAAATGAGTCCATCCTCCAAGCCCCTACCAAGATCAACATGGCCTCCATCAACTACTCATGTTGATTCCAGAATGAGGTACTGCAAGACCTCCGTGAGACACCCTCAAGTGATGTGCTCCCCTCAACACTGAAGCTCAATGGAAATTCAAAACAACTTTCCCCTGCAAAGGTCCACTCGCCCCTGTCAGTCAAAGAAATTCTCAAACCTGCAATCCTTGGATCCCATGCTAACCTCTGTCAAAGATCACCATGTTGGCCCTGCACTACTCTGACCATGTCTGACTGCTCCATATCTATATATTGGATCCTCCACTCCTGGATCCTCAAACTAAAGTACCTGTGACAATTGGACCTGATGTCCAGAAACTGCATCTGCAAATACATCTCTGTGGAAGTAGTACCTGTCAAACCATCTCCATGTCCGATCATGATGATCAAGAGTGAAAAGTTGTCTCGCTCCATCGGACAAATCCCTACAGGCCCACTCCAAACCAACCCATGGTGGCGTATGTGGCTCTCTGGCACAACCTGGGTCATCACGTAGTGAAACATATTTCTAACCAAGTGAACTCTCGGATCCCATGGCAAAATTGGAAGTTTATCACTTCCAATCTCCTCTAATGGCTCCTGTGTGAGACTAATCACTTTTAGAAGCCCTTGGTGCTCATCTTCTATCATCTGGTCTATGATGCTCACCATCACATACCAAGTCTCAACTAGTTGCCTATGAAGACCCACCTCTATCCGGCTGGATGCCGTAAAAACAATCATGTCAGGTGATCTCGGCCTAGCCACTCCCCATTGTTAGAATATAGAATATGGTGTGCTCGTTTTACCATTGACAATACCCTCGTCACCCAACCACAAGTCGAAGCCTCCCTCCGAGCACCTTAACCTTGACCTGAGAATTCCTCTGGAAGCAAACCCTAGGCTAGATAGACAAACAAGGAATAGCGCATCAATCCCCAAGGATAGCGCATCACAAAAAGATGATCAGATAGTCCAAAACCTTAGCCAAGAGATATCCAAACCAAATACTGAAACTTGTTGTTGTTGCAGCTGCACCTGCAACCCTCCTCCAAACCTGCGCACCAACTGCAACTGCAGTGTGCACCAACTGGGAAAACTGCAATCCTTAGATGTGACAAATGAGAATTGGTTCCCTGTATTTATACTGGTTCTGCCAGATTTGTTGGGGCCGACTTCTCCTTCTGGATAGTGTCTGTTCAGTATATTATTATTATTTCTGGTCGACTTCTTCTCTTGGAGGCTAATAGTCTAATATAAATTACCTTCTTGAGCCGACAAGGCTTCTAGGGTTATTAGCCAATTCATTAGGGTTTCTCTTGCTTCCCGGAGTCTTCTATTCTCGTCAGGTTCACACGTGGGGGTAAATACCTCCCACAACTACCATAATATTAACACTCCCTCCTAGCTAGAGAGGTATTTACAGGTAATGGACTTGAGCACAAAACATACCATTTACCCGGTAGCATCAATATAGTCATCTAGACTATTTCATGACTAGACCATGAGCATCACCATCACCATCAGCTGCATCATCTCTCGAAACCATACTTCATCTGAGTAGTTAGATATGATGCTGGATAAGTCACTCTCACCATAGAGTGATACAAGAGGAGTGAAAGCTCTGAACTATTTTCCATCTGGAAAATCTCTGTTCATCATTCATCTGAATGATGATCTCCAATAATCTGTTGATAGTCTTCAAGGCAATTAGAACAAGGATAAAACACACCTGTGTCTATTCATAGTAGTACACAACTACAATCCAGTGGTTAACTACC
>SNQJ01S0117197.1:0-28360 GCA_010110895.2 Picea sitchensis
CTTGTGATTGTGTATTTCTCAGTGATCTTGGATTATGCTATTGTTATCTAATGAAATGCAAACATCTATAATAATGGCTTAAACATTAACACATAATACTTCCTGCATGTGTTTAAGAGCTCACAAACACATGGGGAACACCTCCCAAGGTACATAATCTCAACATCTAACACCTTTCCAAGCCAACCGTCACCTCCTTGCTGCAACTGCAAAAACAACTCCCCTTCTTTTGCTAGTTTTTGCACTTTACACTGAAACGTTGAGGCTAATTTTTGCATAGAAGTGTACGACCTCCTTCAACGCACCTCCAGAGACTCTCAGATTCAAAATCGAAGAAGTTTTGATTTTTGGCCCTAGGGTTTCTAGGGTTTCTGCAACTCATTGAAGGATTTTTGCATCTCACCAGTGTTCTTTTAACTTTCAAGGCTTATTGTTGGCAATCATAAGTCCAACGAAACCTAAGGTTGCTAGCCTATCTTACCTGTTAGGGTTTGTGGAAGAATCTACAAACCATGATGAACAAAACTTTGGTGGAAGATAGAATTGATGGATCAAGCAATTTCAGTTCCTGGAAATCAAGACTACAGATTATCCTGGAAGAGGATGATCTATTGAGTTTGATAGAAAAGACTCTACCAGAAACAACTACCGATGAAGAGAAGGATGATTGGAAGGCATATGACGTCAAAGCAAGGAAGATAATCATCTATTCAATAAGAGATCATCTACTACCTCGTATAGCTACCCTAAAGAGAACTTATGAGATGTATGATGCATTGAAGAATATGTTTGAGAGTAACAACACCCTTAGAGCCCTTACATTGAAGAATCAACTTCAACATATCAAGATGACAAAAGATGACACCATTGCTACCTTCTTCATGAAGATTTCAGAGATCAGAGATCAACTAGGTGCCATTGAAGAAACCATATCAGACAGATAATTGTCTTGACTACTCTCAATGCTCTTCCAAGACATTGGGAACCATTTCTTCAAAGTATCAGTGGTAGAGCAGATCTACCTGGATTTGATCATCTATGGACAAACTGCACCCAGGAAGAAGCCAGACTTATAGCCAGAGGAGTGCAAGGCTCCCATCATGATGACAATCATGCTCTTGCCTTTCATACAAACAAAGGAAGAATAAATAGAAGAAGTTTCAACAAAGCATTCAAAGACAAGAAAACTTCATCAACTTTAGGTCATGAACACAGAAAAGACAATTCAAAGATTCAGTGTTTCAGATGTGACAAGTATGGACACATGGCGAGAAATTGTCCTACTAGGAAGAAAGGAAGACAACTTGCATCCACTGCTGATGTTGATCCAGAACCACCTCAGAGAGATGAAGACATAAAAGATGAAACAGTCTTCTTCATATCAACACTCTCAGGTACGGTTCCTACTGATAGTGATATTTGGTTAATTGACAGTGGTGCTTCCAGACACATGACTGGATATAGAGATCATCTAACAAACCTTGTTGAGAAAGAGTCTAGTCTACATGTTGTACTTGGAGACAATGCCATATATACTGTGAGAGGAGTTGGAACTTCTACATTCCAACTAGCCTTTGACATACCACTTCAGTTGAGTGAGGTACTGTATGTACCTGGGATGAAAAGGAACCTTGTCTCTGTTTCTACATTAGAGGATAAAGGCTACAAGGTTACCTTCTCTGAAGGAAAATTTCTTGCATGGCACAATAACTCACATATGGATTCTGCTCAAGTGATTGGTGTTCGAGAAAACAACTTGTACAGATTGACTGTACGACCAGTCCATGCCCTGTTACATGATACTATCAGTTTGAGCGAGCTATGGCATAGGAAACTTGCTCATATACATTATAAAGCCCTTCCCACTTTGGGGAAGATGGTAAAATGCCTTCCAGAGATACATGTTCAACATAATGGCGTTTGCTGAGGTTGTGCTCTTGGCAAGAATGTCAAGGGGTCCTTCTTGTGCAGTGACAACAGATCCAAGGGGATCTTGGACTTGATACATTCAGATATTTGTGGACCCATGACTATTGCTTCCTTGAACAAATATTTGTACTGTGTGCTCTTCATCGATGATCACTCTCGGAAGATGTGGATTTACTTCTTGAAGACCAAGAATGGAGTTCTTGCGAGATTTCAAGAGTTTAAAGCTCAGGTTGAGAACTTGACCGAGAGGAGGATCAAGGTGCTAAGATCGGATAATGGAGGAGAGTACACCTCCAGGGATTTCAGTATTGAGGCAGGGATCAAGAGAGAGTACACCGTTCCTTATAACCCTCAACAAAATGGGGTTGCAGAGAGGAAGAACATAACCATTATTGAGGCAACCAAAGAAATGATACATGATTAGAATCTACCTATGATTCTATGGGCAGAAGCATACATGACATCTGTGTATGTTCAGAACAGGAGTCATCAGATTTTTAAGAACATGACTCCCGAATAAGCCTTCACCAGAGTGAAGCCTGAGGTTGGACACTTCAGGATATTTGGGTGTCCAGTATACATTCATGTACCCAAGGAGAAGAGAACCAAGCTCGATCCTTCAGGCATAAATGGTACTTTTGTAGGGTACAATGAATCTTCGAAGGCATATCGGATATACATCCCTGGTCAGAGACAGATTGAGGTGATCAAACATGTCACCTTTGAGGGAGAAATAGCCTTTTGAAGATCCAAAAAATCTCAGATGGAGATTGACAACAAGATAGTACCTTCTCCCCCTTCAACAGTTCAGAGGGAGACAATCATTGATCCAGTTGATCCTGTAGCTCCAATTGATGTTCCCAGAGACATTGTAGTAGGCCATAAAAGGCCTGCCTGGGCTCAACAGACTCTGTAGGAGGCAGAGGGACATGCAGCTCCTCGAGGTACATTTCGAGAGAGCAAGAGACCACAAAGATTTTCGAGCTATGTTTCAGCTATGAGCCACATCATTGATATTGATCTTTCTTGTCATGGAGAAGCAACATGTCAGCAGGTTTGGCAAGATGCCATGACATAAGAGTATCAGTCCATCATGAAGAATGATGTGTGGGATATTGTTCCGAGACCGGAAGGGAAGTTTGTGGTGACTTCCAAGTGGATCTATAAGATCAAACATGCAACTAATGGAAGTGTCGAGAAGTACAAAGCAAGATTTGTGGCCAGAGGATTCTCTCAGGTGGAGGGAATTGATTATGAGGAGACATTTGCTCCTGTTGCCCGATACACTTCCATCCGTACTATTATTTCCCTAGCTGCATCCATGGGTTGGAGATTACATCAGATAGATGCAAAGACAACCTTTCTCAATGGAGAGAATGAGGAAGAGGTTTACATTGAGCAACTAGACGGATTCGTGATACATGAGAAAAAGTCTCATGTGTGCAAGTTGAAGAAAGCCCTGTATGGACTAAAACAAGCACCTCGTGCTTGGTACGAGAAGATTGATGGATTCTTGGTGAGTTTGGGTTTCGACAAGAGTGTTGTTAATCCAAACCTATACTACCATATTGTTGGTGACGAGTGCCTGCTTTTGGTCCTGTATGTTGATGATTTATTCCTCACCGGTTCAGAAAGTCTTATTGTTGAATGCAAGCATGCATTGACTTTTGAATTCAAGATGAAGGACCTAGGTATGATGCACTACTTCTTGGGACTAGAAGTATGGCAGAGGACTGACGAGATTTTCCCGAGTTAAGGAAAATATACAGTGGAGATATTGAAGAAATTTGGTATGACAGACTGCAAATCCATGCCTACATCGATGGTGATGGATCTGAAGAAAATGAACGAGGCTTCTACTAATTCAGGTGAGATTGATCCACATCTTTACCAACAACTGATTGGATCATTGATGTATCTGGTTAACACCAGACCTGATATATGCCATGCAGTGAATGTACTCAGTCAGTTTATGAGTCAGTCGAGACAGACTCACTAGATAGCAACGAACCATGTGTTGAGATATCTACGAGGCACAATTGGATATGGCCTGAGATATGCCTCCAGTGTAGACATGAGATTGCAGGGATATGCCGATGAAGATTGGGCAGGGAGCATAGTGGACCGAAAGAGAACATTCGATTGTTGTTTTACCTTGGGATCTTCCATGGTTTCCTGGTGCAACAAGAAACAAAGCTCTGTGGCTTTGAGTATCGCAAAAGCAGAGTACATAGCGTTATGTGTGGCAATCTGAGAAGCAGTGTGGCTTCACAAGTTCATTGCAGATTTATTTGGTCATGAGATGGATTCCACCGTTATCCATTGCAACAACCAGAGTTGTGTAAAGCTCTAAGAGAATCTTGTGTTTCACGATAAATTGAAACACATTGAGATCAAATACCATTATATCAGAGATATGGTGCAGAGGAAAGCAATACACGTGCAATACCTTTCTACACATGAGTAGGTTGCATATGTCTTCACCAAACCGCTTGCCATGACGAAGTTCGAGTACTTCCGTGAGAGACTTGGCCTGGTGGAGAATGCCTCCCTAGTTGAGAGGGAGTGTTGTTGATTGCAACTTCATGAGACATCCTCCAGATCGTTCTCCTCTGAACTGAGTTGAGACATCTGCGAGAGAGAGCCCAAGTGTTGGGTGTGCCCATGTGATGGGTGTGCGTCAGACTCTGGACTGAGTTGTGATGACGTGTGGTCTCTTGTCTACTCCTCTGGACTGAGTTGAGATGACTTGAGATGGTCTCCTGCCTTGTACTCCTCTGGACTAAGTTGAGTCAGCTTGAGATGGTCTCCAGCCTTGTACTCCTATGGACTTAGTTGAGTCGGCTTGAGATGGTACTCCTGTGGACTCAATTGAGTCAATCTGTTGAGTGTGATGTCCCTATGGGTGAGCACAGGTGGACGTGTCCCTAGTGGCTGAGCACTAGAGGATGAGAGAGATCCTTGCTATATTGTCTAAAAGTAACATTTGTTGTAACCCTAATTATGTTGTGCAGGGTACAAGTCGGCACCACCATGTGAAAGATAATTAATAATGTGTAAGGATTAATTATATTTTTGAGTTATAGAAGTCGACCCTATTGTGCCAATAGACACACCTTTTGTTGTGTCAAGTCTTGTATAAATAAGAGTGGATCCCCATTGTGGATCACACTCACTCACTTGACATCTCATAATTTCAGCAAGCACTTGTATGACTGAAGTGCGCACCTCTCTTGGGTGCAAGTTTCTAGGTTTTGTAAGCACCCTCTTGTGTGCTAAGGTCTATGGTGTGGGGGATCTTCTCTTGAGAATATAGCAAAGGATTGGTGGGTTTTTCTCTTGATTGAGAAGGGTTTTCCCATGATACTTCTTGTGTTCTTGTGCATGGTTATTCTTCTTGTGATCTTGGTTACTGCAACACTTGTGTATGGTATTGCGGCATTGTTTATGGTTCAAGTACATGCTAAATTGAAATAAACTACACATGCATGAGCTAAGCATTAAAATTCAACACTGCCATAGGAACATAAATGTAGATGGACAACCAAGGATATTCAAGGCTTCTTTTCGAAGAAGACTTCTTCTAGAGTCAAGCTGAATACGTGTTGCTTATCATGGTTGCTACTTGTAATGAAGAACATGGACACATACTTCATAGTATTCACAGATTCTTCAATGGATCATATCATTGGGGATTAGCTCCCCTCTTAATCTTGGCTTCATGCCTGAATGAGAAATATACATGCTCTTCTTTTAGAATTATGTGATCGATTCCCTCCATCTGAGAGAGTCCATGCTTTCGTTTGCTGCATCTCTCTTTTCTTTCTACAAAGTGTCACAAGCATGTTCTGGTTTCCTTTTGATTTTTGACTTCCTTTGAGTTTCTTTAAGTTTGTTTCTATATGTTCTGATTGCTGCCCATCTGATAGTTGTGTCATCCTTATAAACTTATTCTATGATAACTTCTGCAAGGATTGTTCATCAAACATATTTCTCAAAGGTACCTTCCCGAAACAAGAACAGCAAGAACAAACAATAATAGAATGCAGTCGAGTATTCATTGCACCTAACAATAATAGAATCTTTCAAAGACTGCTTTCACAATTTGTGATGTAGAAACTATCACCCTTGACACATACAAATTTGAAGCTTAACAATTTAATCAAACCTGGAACCTGAAGCCTCACTTGCTATGGAGGGTGGGCTTGTTCTTCTGAATGCACTGAATCCAAGATTATAGCTTGGACAAGGTCTCTAGTACTTTCCCTGCAAACACACTCATGTGTTGTTAGATGATATAACTTAGATAGCATATACAAGTGCATACCTTTGAAACCTTGTAGCATCGTCCAACTTGTCTTCCAATCTGAAACTAGATACCATCTTGACAAGAAGAGATTAAAAACTCAATTAGAAGATTCAATGATTAGAACAAGCTAGAAACTCTAAAATTTCAACTTTGAACCACAAATTCAGTTTGACCAGAAGTCAACCTTTGACTTTGACCAAAAATTCAAACTTGGCGTTTTTGCTAGCTGAGAGTACCAAGAGGTGCGCTAGGCTAGGGCGCACTAAGATGTCATAGAATTAGGTCAAACACTTCGTCATAGTTGCTCGAACACAAGGGTTAGGGTTTGTTGCAACTGCATAATCAGAAAGCCTAGTTGCAACTGTAATTGGTGCCATAACGAGCTTAACAAATAACTTCCCAATCTATCTTCTAGTGGTTAGACCGTTGTAAGATAGTGTGGGGCCATAACCTGTTAGAAATAAAGAGATGTGCTCGTTTTTCCAATGACAATATAACAATATTGTCACCCAATCATAGGCACAAAGCCACCCTTGAGCACCTTTAACCTTGACAGACAAAATAATTATGGAAGCAAACCTTAAAACCAATAGCCAACCAAGATAGCGTATCTCTCTCCAAGGCTAGTGTACCAAGGCAGAGAGTCCAAACCATAACCAAGTAGAAAGTCCAACCATAACCAAAAGCCAAAATCCCAGTTGCAGTAGATGCATCTACACTCCCTCTCCAAACTTACACACCACTAGTCTTATGCTTGTGAGAATGTGAATGACAAATGAGCTCTAACACCCTCTTATTTATAGTGACTCTCTTTGTCACATGTCCAGGCCGACTTCTTCTTTTAGAGGTTAACATTTAAATATTAATTCTTTTATTGAGCCGACATGTCTTCTAGGGTTTCTCTTGCTTCCCAAAATATTCTAGTCTCGTCAAAGGTTACACGTAGAGGTTAATACCTCTCGCAGCTACCATAATATCAACAACCTCCACATGTCGTCAAGGCTTGGAAGGTGATGTCTTGGGCCTCCAAAGGCCAACGTCTAAGTGCAAAGGGATATGATGTCATCACCTAGTGCTGTCCAAGTGCCTCCAAAGGCAACCTCCATCATCTCAAGTGTGTAATGGCTTCAAGGTCCTCTGCCCATCTTGTGGGGTATGGCGCTCATCCTTGGGGTTTTCAACCCCCCATGAAGGCCAAAATGACGCAATCCTCCATGGAATAGCTTACACCTAGCAAGGCCCCACAAAGACAAACAAGTAATCCTTCCAAGGGTCCACAAGTCACATGTATCATGCTAAGTAAGTCACATTTAATAAAATAACTACCCAAACATGTGCATTAAATCCCCCCCTTTTAAACTAAACAAATGCTCAAAGACCTTATACAATTTGCCAAATTTAGGTATGGGAGGGTTGTCATGATGCCCTATTGGGTAGATCAATCCCTCAAGTCAAGGAGTGTTTCCCAAGAAGATCCTCTCTAAGTCATGTAATGAGTATGAGGTGGATGGGGGTATGACTTTTGGGTATGGGGTTCTTGACATATCAAGGGCTCATATTGTCTCACTTATGGGTGCCTTTGTAGAGGGTGTGTTTCATCCTCGTTTGCAATGCAACTTTTTCCAAGTCCTTTTATTTGCCATTAATTGATTATGGTCCAAAACATTGAGTGTTATGTGCAATGGAAAGTGAGGAACACTGCAATGCCACTTGGAGCTAAGAACACATTGAGTGCCATGTGCAAGGAAAGTAAAAGACATCACAAATGCATTCCCTCAACAAGTGATACATTTATTAATTATGTGTTTTTCTTTTTTAAAGGTCCTTGACTTTTATGGAGAAGAGTTTCATTGCTCTTAGAACCTTAGGGTGAGCATCTAGAGGATAATTTATGGCTTTTATCTTTTTCCAGCTACAAAACCTCTAGGCCTTTATCCCCTTCTTCCCATGAAGTGAGGTACAAGCCCGTCTTGGGGTCAATAAGCCCAAAAACCCAAAATATGAGGAAACAAAAGGGAAGAAGAGTGGAAAATGATAAGTATGTGTGGGAATGGTACGATGACCCTTCAAGGAGACCCCATGATAGCAACCCTTTTCTTGAGGGTGACCCACTTACTAGGAAAACATGTCAACCGCAAAAGGCATAATTTCCAAGCAAAYGCCTTTATAATCAAGAAAGGACTCTTTGCAACATGTTCAAATGCTTCAATTATTAAAATGACACTTACCACGAGACCGGACTTGTTACCTCATGAAGCAAGACCTGCTGTCCTCTGTGGGCAAAGCTGGTGTAATGGACGCTGTTGTTGTCAATGTGTGGTGAGAGGAGTGGCTCTGCCTGCTCATCTAGCTCTCGACACTCCATGTTTTCAACCCGCGGGCCTCGAGACATCATCTCCTTAGTTACCCCTAGCCTAGGGGGGTAACATGGCTAATTTCATATCTTACAGTGTTAGTTTGCCTTTGGCAATTAGACAACATCTTGTTGCAAGCTTAAAAAACTTATGGCAAGCATGGATGGCCCGATGTCTCCATTAGTGCTGCTTAAATCGTTAAGAAAAATTCATTCGATAACTTTACAAACATCCAATCCAAATAGGAAAGAGGAAAAAAATCCACATGAGATAAAATAAATATTTGTAATAATGAATGTGATGATTTACAAGAGCCCTCTTGACAATATAAGTAGTCATTGACTGGTCATGAGCTTGATGGCTTATGATCCTTGGTAATTAATTATTATTATTATTATCATGTAATATGTACATGATAAAATATTCTTTGACAGTATGTGACAATTGAAATTCATTACCTTCCTCCTTTACTACTCTTTCTCTCTCATATCGATCATTGATGTAGAAAGGCCCTAATAGTTTTCTTGTCTTCCTCCATGTAAAGAAATGTAAATGCAAGTTTTGTTGTCATCCATCCCATAAGGAAATATAAAATGCAACACTGAAAGAAAAAATATAAAGGGGCAAGAAGTGCAATTACAAGTTAAGATCCAGAAAGTGTGGTATGCAGAGAGAATGGGAAAGAAGAGATACCGCATTATGTTCCATTTCCTTCCAGGTTTTAAGGACTTCTTCATTCGGAACAGCTGAAAGGCAAAGCCTTTCAAACGCAGAAAGACTGTACTCCTTGAATCTACGTGATTTATCAAGTTCATTGGGATCAATTGTCCTTCCACAAGAGAAACTGGAATTTAGAAGCAACTTTTTATCTGGAGAAGTGCTATCTGAAGGCTTGCCAAAATCATTCCAAATATTGTTCCTATTCCCTAACTCGCTAGCCTTTTCCTTTGGACTTAAATCCTCAGAAGCCTGAAAAGAGATTTCCGGTTCTATTGATTTTTTACCAGCAACCACTGCAAGGACCGAATCATTACCATTCAGTGAAGAAAAAATCATTTCAGAATTCAATGTTTCAATCTGTCTTGTCTTCAAGCATGGCTCTTTGCAATCAATAGGTGAAGATGATCTGAGACTCTCTTCTGCAAATTGTCTCCGCCACAAAGCACTTTTAGTTTTCTGGCGGCGTTGAGATTTCCCTAATCGACCAATTGATGGACTTGTCTCTAAAATGTTGGGATAAAATTTTTGAAGAACCTGTAGGAGTCGACAATCATAACTCTGATCAGTCAATTAATGTCTATGAATCATACATTAAAAAAATCTTGAATATTTTATGTCTATGAAAAACAAATGTACTTCTCATATACTTCTAGAGCATGCACATAAACATTAAACATTCTTCTAGTTCAAAATTATAACTCACTCTTGTTTCTTCTGCGATAAGCATGTTCACTTGGTCATGGCAAAAAATGGCAAAGGATAATTTAATTCTTAGCCAACTTAATGCTTGATTAAATATTTTACTTCCATATTCTTCTCTGTATTAACTATAGTACTCACAAGCTCTATTTTACATTTCTGGCCCCAATGTTAGCATCAACTAACTTTTCAGTCCTATACAACTGAATTTTGGATATCATCATAAAAATACTAGAGTATTATTGTTGGTTTTTGAGCTAAGTTGCAGATTTGTAAGGGATATACTTTACATCAGCAATAAAATGTTGATTTGGGGTGTTTTCCTTGGGTTTTTGGTCAATTTAGCTCATTGTTTTGCAACTTTTATTGCAGAAACAATGGGAGATTATTGTAAATGTATGGAAATTCAGACTTGTTTTGACATACATAATCATAAATTTGAAGTTAATGCTTGCTGATTTGAAGAAGTTGCAGATTTTTGGGTATTTTAGATCAGCAAGCTTTTATTGCAGATTTGAGGTATTACATCCCTCCAGGCACTCATAGTTGAAACCTCAAGTCATTCAGGGATACCACCCTCAAATTGGCATGTACCAATTCAGAAGGGAGATGAAGCTTAATCGGTGACACACAACAATATCTTGAAGTTATACACAGCAAAGGTATTTCTAGGTGATAACAGTTCAAACTAAGTTTTCCTTGAGAATATTGCAAGTAAAATTGGTATAACACAAATGTTTGTGTGGTGAAGAAGCTTATTGTTGGTGGTAGTGTCTGTCAAAGATAGATATGTGGGAAGAATTTGAAAAAGTCTACAAAATTAAATGTATAACAGAAACAAAATTTGAGGAAATGGACACATGTTGTGTTGAACATGAGGGAATTATGCAAAAAATCAATGATGAATTGAAATAAGCAAAAGAAGAATCTTATAATAAAGATGTTGAAATGTCCAAATTGAAAAAGGACAAATTGAAATAAGAGAAGGATGCCAATTTCCCAAGAGGACACCAATTTGCCAAGTTACAAACCCTTAATCAATTGCTTATTAAGGAGCTTAAAGACTTAAAGGAAGGGAATATAAGCAAATGTGTTACCCCCTGAAAATGCAAGACTCATTTTTGCATTTTGCACGAAAATGCAAGAAAATGCAAAAATGTATTATCCCAAGGAGTATTTCCCTACCTTGAAGAATGCCCTCTTTGACTTGGCATCTATTATTATTTTATGAGGGTAGTTAAGGAGTGGTTATCTAAAGGAGCACTCCAAAGACACATGGCATAACACAACCTCTTGCATGGTCAAGGTCAACATGCCCATTTTAAGGGAGTGCCTTAGATAAGATGAAGACATGTGGCAGCTATAAATGCATGATTTGAGGGGTGGCTCACCTTTTTTGAAGAGTTCTCCACTACAGGGGAGTCTCTAGAAACCAAAGAATAATATTTTATGCATAAAAAGCCATGTTTGAGAAAGCGCTCTGCCTAGAAGGTCCTAAAGCAACCCATTTATCCAAGAAGGAAAACATCCTCAAGAGTTTGTTCATGCTAAAGAGGACAAGTGACATTTCTAGACCCCTCTCATAATCTTCTATTAATATTCCTTGGAGAAAAGAAGGATCTAAGGCTCTCTAGACTTTTCTCAATAATATTTTATTGTAAAATTAGTTGAAGAGAAAAGGCTATAAAAGGAGGAGCTCTCCTCATTTGCAAATCAGAAGTTCAAGTGGAAAAAATCTCCCTTAAGAAAGGCAAAAGGTATTGTAAATTTGCAGGTTAGAGGGAGGAAAAGCTTGGGTAAATTATGTTATCTTTTGCTCGAGTATAGATCATATTGATGCTAGGGCTGCCATATCAAATTCTGCTGGTATATATCTCTATAGTCAGATCTGTTACATACTTCTTGTGGACTGTTTGGATGGTAGAGGACGTTTTGGAGAGGTATTCATACCCTTCTTGTCCCTTGATGTAATCAAAGTTTGCCGATGAAGATTAAGGTTTCTGTTCATCTTATTTGATGGTTGTTGCTGATCTCTTTGCTTTATTAATTGCATCATATGCTGGTTGGTTTTGAGCTAGTAAATGACAGAGCATCTTAATGGGCTTATCATATAGTTCTTTGCATCAATGTGGTTGAGTTAATTGGTGATATTCATTTATAGCATAACTTGCTGATTTCTCCTTCATATTACAAACTTCTTTGTCGAGTAATGCTTGGACTCCATTTGCCCCAAGGACAAGCCACTTGGTCTTACTTGTCTTCTCACCCTTTATTTAAAGAAGATCATTAAATACACAAATCACTACTCTGATTTTCAGATTTGTGCTAATAGACAAATTAGTGATTTGATCTTAGGGAATCCTCCCTTGTGCCGGAGGAGAGCTGGCCTAAAGTGAAGGGAGGTTCTAACTTCTACTGAGATGACAGTGGGTAGAATCAATGTTGCAAATATAATGAAATATTGTTTTGGGGCATATATCGCCAAGGGTCCAAAAACAAACTTATTGGAAATATCATGAAAAATATCGGAAATTATAGGAAATTATCGGCAAGCATAAACTTGGACCTGAAAAATCATAAAATATTGGAGACATTAGAAACCTGAAAAACTCAGAAATATCAGGAGAAATTGGAGATATTAGCAACACTGGGTAGAACTTCCAAGAGTTTCCCTCAGTATTTGTACCTAGAAGATTGGACTTATCTTGTGTGCAAATCTAGGAGGTAACAAAAAGGAAGGAAAAATAAGCAAATGGAAGAAGAACAAGGATGATTTAAATAATGAAGAGTTTACATAATCATTATCAAGACCTTCTTAACTATGTTAATAACGCAATAGGTGGTGGAATCAAAGATCATGGATGAAAAGACTACTAGGAAAGTTAAAGAAAAAATCTGTAAGAAGGTTCAAGAAGCCTTAAATATAGATGAGATCCAACCAAAAATGCAATAATTGAAGAAAGAAAGGAATTGATTGATAGCATGAACCTTCAACTTCAAAAGGAGAAGGAAGAAAATGTACAAGAAGGTCATGAGAGGATACTTGAAGAAACAAACATCCAATTAAAAAAGGTAAAAGTTAAATTGGAAAACTCAGCAAAAATAATTTACAACATTCTCCCTCAAGCAAACATAATCGAGGATCAAGGACACAGGTTAGAGTGTTTTACTCTTCCAAAAAGGAGGATGGATGCAAGTTTGGTTGAAAGTGAAGGAGAAACATCAAAAGTGGAACCATATTGACATCCTCATTACCAAGAAAGACTACAAAAAAATGCAAGAACAACATCCTCACTTTGAAAGAAGTAGATGGTGGAAGCAGTAACCTTCATGGAATATGAAATGAAGGAATCGGTAAGGCTACAACAATGCATGAAATCAAGGGAAAATAAAATATGCGACAACAAACTATCAAGGCACGACACCATGTGGATGGATTAATAATCATTAGTGGCATCAAGAGAGTAAAATTTGAGGAAATCCTATTACTTGGCTTCATTATGTGTAAAACCCTTAACTACAAAGCTTCGAGGACAAATCTTTTTGAAGCGGGGTACTATGCTATGATCCTCATGGGGGTATATAAATGGTCATGACTCATATGTATATGTAAATACGAGGTCGGCCTGGTAGTGGGACTACATAAACAATGAGTGAGAATAAGTATATATACAAGTCAATAGAGTAATTATTGTACACATTAGCTTATGATTATCGTACTCAGATGTATTTGGTTTATTTAGGAGTTCTCCTAATATGTAAGGAGTTGTTATGTGACTCATCATAATAATATTTTTGCGAGATGTACTCCACATGCATATTTGGTTTACATTGTGTGTACGTAGGTTTATCACAATTGGGAATTACTTGGCAAGATCGAACAAATCGTAAAATTGGAGAAACTAGGAAAAAATCAGAATTGCTAGACAAAATATTGACAAGTGGAGTAAATAAATAAAATAGAAAAATCGAAGAAAAAAAATTGGTAGCGGGAATCAATATGGAAAATTTAGAAAATCATTGGTTTCTTGAAGATATTTTCCAAATTAGTTTATCATGCTTTATTGTGTATTGGGTCCATAACACAACTACTTAGGAGTGGTATTCTTTGGCCCATCATTTATAATAGCCTAATCCCAACAACATTATCAAGATTGGGGGGTACATAGCTTTAACAACCTTGGAAAGGCAATGTTTACAAATTCAATTTAAGGACATACAAGCTAAGATCCACCTCTTCCACACTTTGGTGTCACTTTCTCTTCCTTATGGATGTGTTATGGGACTGYATTGAGAGGGTTCTCATCACTGTGTTATCAAAGCATATTCATGCCAAGAAACGATTTTGCACTTTATAGTCGAGTATGGTGCCCACCATCTTTTCATCGCTTTGGTTTTCCATGTTGTGACCATGTTAARTAGGATCAAGTGCACAACTAACTCTCATTTGGGCTGTAATAGTTATCTATATGAAGCTCTCTAATTCTCTATGCATCTTGCTAATCAAGGGGTTGAGAATAGTTGGTATGTCAGAGCTTCTTCTCTTCTCCAATAGGTAGATCTAGATATTAAGAAGTCCACTCGTATACATTTCTCTATAGAGAGAGACATAAGTAGAGGGATTATAACGTAGTAGCCTACCTAAAAGCCACTTGTACCAAAYCAAAAGAGCACCTAACTCCAAATGTTGAAGAAGTCAGAGGGAAATAGTAGACCACAATGAAGACATGTTGAATGGGGGGTGGGCCCATCTAGAACAAGACCCACATGTTATCCTCAAAGTTGCACTCGGATGAACTTGCAGACAAGCCGCCAAAGATTGAGCATATGACTTGTTCAAAATTCAGAGTTCAGAAGTCTAGCCGACTAGTATGGCCCTTTTTCAACTTTTTACCACATTTCCATACCCCACGGGGAATTGTAATAAAATGACTTAAGCATGTGCTTTTTATAAAAGGATTAGCCACCCAAGTATTAGACACTAGTGCTTTACTCTAGAGTGTTTTTTTTACTTGCTAATTATATCTTGATCTTTAAGCGAAATATAATTTTCGAGTTTTCTCACTCAATAACCTCCAAAGTTGGAGTAATTGTACTAATAGATATGACTTGGGGGATGTTTTAAGTCTAGAGTCTTATGTATATAACCATGCTAAGCATTATCCTAGAGTTTCATGGAAATGTGCTAAGTCCCCCTTAGGATTTTTTAATTTTTTCAGTTAATAAAAAATTTCCCGTAAAACGGAATTTTTAATTGTAATTTGAAGTTGTATTAACCAAGTGGTACTAGGAGGCATTATATGCCTTAGGGGTGCTCAATTTTGAACCTAGAGAACCCACTTAAATTAAGTACCCACTTTTGTGAGTGAAATTAGTGATTTTAATCACTAAAAAGATAATTTTAGTCTCAAAAGCCCAAAAAGACATAAAAAATCAGAAATGCTAAATTTTAGCAAAGTTGTTGGAAACATGTTTTTAGTCAAATAAAGCCTAAAAGGATATGTGGCACTCATAAGAGGCAAGTAAAAGGTTGTTAAGCTTGAGTGAGTGAGGCGTAGCTTGAGTTAAAGTTGAGTTGGGTTTGATTTAAGCACGTGGGCCAAAGGAAGTGCACCCCTCTTGGAGAGGTGGTGCATTCTAGAGAGGGGCCACCCTCTCTAGGAGATGTGGCGCCCTTCTAGTCTCTTCTTACCTTACACTTGGCTTATTTTGGAGTAAGAGGAGAGGTGGCAGCCCTTTGGCTACCACTTGGCTCTAATCCTCTTCCACTTGGTGCGCCCTCCTCTCTTGGGCTTCATTCTCATTTGCTATTTAACCAAGCACTCACCTCTTGTGCAAGCTAGTTGGAGCTTGGGTGATCTTGCTTGTTGATGTTATTGTAATATTTCTTTCTCATTGGAATAAAAAGGCTTTGGAGGCTACTACATGGTGTAAAGAAAATTTGTGTTGATGACCTATGTTCAATTTGTGTATGAGGTATAAGCTTTCTTGTTAACTTTTTGCATTTGTTGTTAAATCTTTCCCTTGGAAGGGGAGATACCTCCTAATTGGACAGAAATAGAAAAGTTAGCTTGCTTAATATTTCTATTGATTCATGTATGTTAGATGGTTTTGAATTGCATGCTTATTTAGCTTAATATTCATGCTTTCATGCTCCTATATTATATAACACCCATGCATTTAACCCTTTTGCAAGAAGTTTTAAGTTGTCCAGGATATCTCACTTGAAGGATAGGTTGAGCTAGCTTGCATCTTCTTCATTCTTCAAGATTGTGGTGAACAACATAGTCCCTCGGTTTTCCACCAAAGCAAGGAACCCCATTGCCCAAGGCTTTTCAAGGGATCAAGCAATTCTATTCTCTCTTTCTCTCTTAAATTCTAAATTTCTTTGGTTACTTAAATCTACATTTTAGATCTACAATATTTCAATCTAAATACATAAGAAGATCAGATTTGAAGAAGTTTTTGTTTAGATCTTAGCTTAGTTTCAATTTATCTATCTTTTAAGCAAGATCTAGCAATAAGAAAAGTCTCTTTTGCAAGTTAAAACTTAGTCAAATTTAAAAGCTTTAAAAGAGTTCTTTGATATTATGCTTTAGCTTTCATATCTAGCAAGTTGAGTGCTTTGAATTTGCTGCTCTTTAAAAGCAGTCAAAGACTCTAAGGAAATATACTTTCTAGCTTGCTTTCCTCAGTTCCTTTTGCTCATTTATCATAGATTTTTACTTAGAATTTTGGGTTTGTCTACTAATAACCAAAGACACTCTTAATGTGTTTTTGGCCATCTTTTGTATCCTTTTGTTAGCTGTTTTGTGCAGGTCATTGAATAAACAAGGGGAGATTCTGCCAAAATTTGGTGGATTAGGAGCATTTGGGACTTCCAGAAGCACCCTATACCTTCCTAAAGACATTTGTAACTTGTAAAACCATTGATCCATCATTATAAGGATCCACATCTCATCTAAAGGAGATCATTGTAACCGAGTTAATAAAATAAGTGAGCTAAGGGAGGCCTCACTTTTTGTTTACCCCTAGAGGGGTTGGTGTTGTGGTTTTGAGCATTTTCATTCAGTTTTTCTTTCTTTTGCTTTAAAGCTCAACAATCTCACATATAAAGAATAAGCTAAAATAAATAACAACTTTAGTTTAGTTCTCTTTTTTGCAAAGTAGAACACTAGTTGCTAGTTTAGCTTTCTTTTCTGCAATTTCAAAATTGGCAAATAAATCGTCCCCTCAGCGCCTCACAAGAGGTTGGTCAGTGAGGACTTATTAATTAGAAAACATTTCCCTTTCAACATTTTACTTTACTGTTTAAAATAAACCGTCCTCTCAGCTCCCGATGTTGTTCTTGACCCTTCCAGTTGCGATCTTGTCTCAATCTTCTGGGAGTAAGTTCCATACACGCCGGGTAGTCAGTGTGGAGTAGTAATAATAGGACAATCTCAAAGGAGGACAGTTGCTTGGTTTAAAGAACCGCCTAGGGGGAGTGTGCAAAGTTTCAGTGAATACCTCAGGCTTGTTCCCCTCAGTGTTGGACCTTTGACACTTCTAGTGGGCTTGTTGGTGAAACCATTGGGTTTTGACAAGTTCTCAACAAATCTTTGAGCTAAAGGGATAACCTCTCTAGAGGCCAAATTTAGTTTAGCTTGCTTTACTTTCACAATCTCATTAATCTACTTTTCAAAAGACAATATAATAAAACACACGTTCAACAACTGCTCACAATACTTTTAAGGCACTGGTCTCATTCATATTACACAAAGCCATTTGCTTCAAGTACTTTTATTTCTCAAGCACTTGTTATTTATCTTGAAGTATTTCCTTTATTTAGTTGCATCTTATTATCTTGAGCATCCTTTTTATGCAACTATTTCTTTTATATATAAGTGATTGTGGTGGTTGAATGATATATGCTCTTAGAGTAGATTTAATTTACATTTTGTCTTTTGCAATAAACTCACAGATTTATTTCTTGTACTTAGATTAGTTCAAGCCATAGATTATTTTCTTTAGGGACTACCCCCCTTGGCTTCGCTAGGAGTTGGCCTAGACGGAGGTGTTGAGGATTAGGTGACAACACCTTAACTCTAACTTTCCCCCAAGGACACACCAAGTGGATTGAAGATTTCTTCCACGTCACCCAGGTGTGTATAAAGGCGACAACATTTTTGGCACTGTTGCTCGGGACAAATCTTTCTATTCCTAGAATTCGACTTTTCATTTTCCTTTTTGTTTTTTGCTTTGTTTTTTGATGCTTGTTGTTTATCATATCTAGACTCAATCATTTGGCGACTCCACTCAATTTAAATTTGACAAAGTATTCTACAGGAAGGAACTCACAAGGCTTGGTTGATTTCCTTCCTGAACCCCAAAAGGTTTATAGGAGAAGGTTAACCAAACTTGCCTCTCGTAGAATCCTTGATCAACAGGGATTCGAGAACATTTTTTATATACACTTGCTTTTTAATAATTCTAGTTTAGACTCTAATTTTTTGCAAGTTGAAATGGATGATTATTTTAGTCCACTTGATTTTTCTAATGCAAATGGATATCCTCATGTTTTACCTTAAAAAACTATTGACAAATTGCCTGCATTTCAAGGAAATAATGCTATTACTGCCAAAGCTCACATTAAAGTTTTTTCTTTATGTATTAATAAATGGTGTAATGGTGCAACACATAATCATGAGGATGTAAAAATGAAACCTTTTGCCTATTCTCTTGAAGATGCATATGACTGGTTCTCTGGGTTAGATGATAATAAGTTTGCAACCATAAAGGATTTGATTGATGCTTTCATTGAGAGATGGGGTGATAAGAAAGAGTATCGTCACTTGTTGGCAACACTCCATGGTATAAAGAAAAGTGAGAATGAAACCATGGAGGAATTTAATAAAAAGTTCAATGAGTTGGTTTCAAGTCTTCACACGGATATTAAGCCCCCAACTGCTTCGATCTACATTGAAGCTTTCAATGGTGAGATGAGATACCAACTTAGAGATAAAGAACCAACTACTCTAAAGATCGCCCAAGAAATGGCCATCAAGATTGATAGAAACATGCAAGCTTCTGGCAAGTCCAACCTGCCAGGTTTCACAAGGGGAAGCACTTCTAAACAACATGAGTCTAAAGATAAAACAATTGCTTCAGATAGTTAGGCTTCTTCTTCTGACCCTTTGAAAGAGTTAAAAGAAATGAAAGAACTTGTAAAGGCTATGGAAGCAATCCATGCAACCCAATTGAATGCCATGCAAACTAAGTTGATTGCCATGGAAATATCTCAAGTCAACAGATTTCAACCTAGACAAAATAATGAAAAATGGAAAAAGAAAAGTCCACCCCAAGATCGGAGACTACGAAATCAGTTGGAAGCAATGAATGTGGTTCAACAAGAGACTCCTCCTTTTTGTAGGGCTTGTGAAGAATTCCATGAGGAATCTACTTGCCTCGTGTTTTGTCAGATTAATCAACAAGTGTTTCTTAGATCAAATAACTATGTTGGATTTTCAGGACATCTAGATTTTATAAATAATACCTACAATGTCACAAAAGATCAAGGTAAACAAAATAAAGAATTAAATAAGAAAAAAGAAGATTTGAAAATGGATAATGTGACTAGATTGCATGGTGAGAAGCCTTCTCCAAAACATATTTTAGAGATGACAAGATATAAACGAGTAACCTACCAGAAGAAAGGAAATGATAATGTAAGTACACAACACCAAAACATTCCCAAAGTAATTACTCCAAATGAAAATCTAAATCTTGACTTGGGAAATTGGATATCAAACGCTAAGGTTTTGGTTCCAATATTGGATCTCATTAAGATACCTTCACAAAAGGATAAGTTACTAAAAGCAATTGAAGGTCCTAATGAGAGAAGTCTTGGGAAGTATAAGTCCAAAGAGCATCATGAGGATGCCCCTGTGATTATAAATAGTATGGATTGGACAAGGGAAGATCATCCACCTTTCTTTGTATCTTTAAAGATCAACGACCTTCTTCTTCATAACTGCACGTATGATTCAGGAGCTTCATCTAATATCATCACCAAGAATGTCATGAATATGTTGAATTTGAAAATTACAAGGCCTTACCATAATGTTTGTGCCCCGGATTCAAGAGAAGTTGAGACACATGGTATAATTTTGAATCTTCAAGTTAAGTTGGCAGCTTATCCAAATATCACTTTCCCCATGGACATACTTGTTATTGATGTGCCTGATGCATGGGGGATGCTCTTATCTAGAAAGTGGGCTGCTTCGTTGGGAGGTACTCTTCAGATGGATTTATCATATGCTACTATCCCTTCTTCCAAAAATTCTTTTGTCAAGTTGCATAGGGAGAAGGAAAGAAAGTTTCATGTTGAAGATCCCAAAAAACCCATGAATGAGTTTGTTTATCATATGCATGAAATTGGAAATTACGAGATACCATCTGACTTCCTAGCACCGGTCAAAGAGAAATTCAAGGATGAGCTATTGAATGTTTGCAATGTTAAATTTAGAGTTGCTATTAAGTTCTTTTCAATTTACTAGACAATAATAGCATAAGCAAGATCACTGAAAGAAACACAATCACAAGGTACACAACATTTATCCTGGGAAACTCTCATGGGGGAGAAAACCCAACAAAAACTTCCTTAATATAGATTTCCAATACAATGCCAAGATAATAAACCAAACACTAGAGAATATCCAAGACTGAGCAATGTGCCTCTCTCTCCTTCTAGCCACTGCAACTTCCTTCAAACTTGCACACTAGATGAGTGACTTGAGAGAGTGAGTGAATGAGGCGCTAGCCTCTCTTATTTATACTAGCTGAGGAGCGCTAGGGTTGTATCTTTTCATCAAGCAGGGCTGACTTCTCCAACTAGTGGCTAAAACCACTTTAACTAGCCCTAGGGGCCGACTTCTCAATTAACATCATTTAATTAGGGTTTGACCAATCCACAAAAGGGGATTTGGTCATACATAAGTCCCGACATGATCAATCCACAAAAGGGGATTGATCTATATGATAATAACTCAATTATAATTAGAATATTCTTCGCAGTTACAATATTTCAACATGCAATGTTTGAGACACCATGGATTCCTTTGATGGTCTTTTTCTTGAAGAAGCTCCAAGTAAAGTTGATTCAACACATTCAGAGTCGGGATTTGGTTTGAATTTATCAGTTGGGTTAGCATTGTCAACATCGATTTGTTAGCAATCCGATAATTCTTTTGATGGTCATGATGAGTTGCACAGAATTTTCGGTCCATCCACTCCATATGTCTTAGAGCCTGGAGATATATACTTTGGTAAAGAGGATACTTTTGACAGGCAAAATGATTATAAAAATGAAAAAGCAGAAAAACTTGATGATCACATCAAATTGAATTTTAAATCGGACCAAGATCTCGAGATGATAAAAATCAGAAAAGGTATTTCAAAGAAAAGAAGAAAAATTGGAATAAATATTGTGAAAGATTTGATAGATGATATTATTTTTGATGAGCTCAATAACAAAGAATATGCCAGGCCTTTTAATGAAAATATAAAAAGGATAAATTGTAAGCTTTTTCCAAAGGCACAAAAAAATGTCTTCAACAACTCTTCTTAGCCAGTTGGATGACAAAAGGTTAAATCTGTCAGTGAAAGGGCTCCACCTTGATTTGGTCATCAACACAAATATCTGATGCCCATGGGGCATCCTTTGTAACATATCTCTAACCCTTTCCTTTGTATTTTACTTTCATATTCTTTCTTTGTAATTTATGTTCACTTTCTTCTTTTGTACTTCATCTTGTATATAAATGTATAATAGTTCATATTCATCTTTTTGTATTATATCTTGTTTATACATGTATTTTAGTTGTGCAACTTCAATTTATACTTGGTTTTCATATACATGTGTCACTGATGTTGTTTTTGGCGAGATGTTTGTGATGTAGGAACATATTCTGAATTCTCGCATGCTCTCCTTTTGCTCAAAAGATCAAACACACGTCCCCATATGGAGCCAATGTTATCCTCCAAGTTGCACTAGGATGGACTTGGAGATGAGCCACCAAAGATTGAACAAATGACTTGATCAAAATTCAGAGTTCAGAAGTCCAGCTGACCAGTATGGCCCTTTTTCAACTTTTTACCATATTTCCATACCCTACGGGAAATTGTAATAAAATGACTTAAGCATGTGATCTTTGTAAAAGGCTTAGCTACCCAAGGATTAGACACTAGTACTTTACTCTAGAGTGTTTTTTTACTTGCTAATTATATATTGCTCTTTAAGCAAAATATAATTTTCGAGTTTTTTCACTCAATAACCTCCAAAGCTAGAGTAATTGTACTTGCAGATATGACTTGGGGGGTGTTTTAAGTCTAGAGTCTTATGTATATAACCATTATCTTAGAGTTTCATGGAAATGTGCAAAGTCCCCATTTTTTAATTTTTTCAGTTAATAATTTTTTTTCTTCCGTAAAACGAATTTTTTTAATTGTAATTTGAAGTTGTATTTAAAAAGTGGTACTAGGAGACATTATATGCCTTAAGGGTGCTCAATTTTGAACCTAGAACACCCACTTTACTTAAGTACCCACTTTTGTGAGTGAAATTAGTGATTTTAATCACTAAAAAGATAATTTTAGTCTCAAAAGACCTAAAAAACATAAAAAGTCAGAAATGCTAAATTTTAGCAAAGTTGTCGAAAACATGTTTTTAGTCAAATAAAGCCTAAAAAGATGTGGCACTCATAAGAGGCAAGTAAAAGGTTGTTAAGCTTGAGTGAGTGAGGTGTAGCTTGAGTTAAAGTTGAGTTGGGTTTGATTTAAGCATGTGGGCAAAAGGAAGTGCGCCCCTCTTGGAGAGTTGGCGCATTCTAGAGAGGGGCCACCCTCTCTAGGAGATGTGGCGCCCTTCTACTCTCTTCTTACCTTACACTTGGCTTATTTTGGAGTAAGAGGAGCGGTGGCAGCCCTTTGGCTACCACTTGGCTCTCATCCTCTTCCACTTGGTGCGCCCTCCTCTCTTGGGCTTCTCCCTCACCTGCTATTTAACCAAGCACTCACCTCTTGTGCAAGCTAGTTGGAGCTTGGGTGATCTTTCTTGTTGATCTTATTGTAATATTTCTCTCATTGGAATAAAATGGATTTGGAGGCTACTACATGGTGTAAAGAAAATTTGTGTGGATCATCTATGTTCAATTTGTGTATGAGGTATAAGCTTTCTTGTTAATTTTTTGCATTTGTTGTTAAATCTTGGTCTTCGAAGGGGAGCTACCTCCCAATAGGATAGAAATAGAAAAGCTAGTTTGCTTAATATTTCTATTGATTCATGTATGTTAGATGGTTTTGAATTGCATGCTTATTTAGCTTATTATACATGCTTTCATGCTCCTATATTATGTGACACCAATGCATTTAACCCTTTTGCAAGAAGTTTCAAGTTACGCAGGATATCTCACTTGAAGGATAGGTTGAGTTAGCTTGCATCTTCCTCATTCTTCAAGATTGTGGTGAACAACATAGTCCCTCAGTTTTCCACCAAAGCAAGCAACCCCATTGCCCAAGGCCTTTCAAGGGATCAAGCAATTCTATTCTCTCTCTCTCTCTCTCTCTTAAATTCTAAATTTCTTTGGTTACTTAAATCTACATTCTAGATCTACCATATTTCAATCTAAATACATAAGTAGATCAGATTTGTAGAAGCTTTTGTTTAGATCTTAGCTTAGTTTCAATTTATCTATCTTTTAAGCAAGATCTAGCAATAGGAAAAGTCTCTTTTGCAAGTTAAAACTTAGTCAAATTTAAAATCTTTAAAAGAGTTTTTTGATATTATGCTTTAGCTTTCATATCTAGCAAGTTAAGTGCTTTGAATTTGCTGCTCTTTAAAACCAGTCAAAGACCCTAAGGAAACAAGCTTCTAGCTTACTTTCCTTAGTTCCTTTTCCTCATTTATCATAAATTTTCACTTAGAATTTTTTGGGTTTGTCTACTAATAACCAAAGACACTCTTAATGTGTTTTTGGCCATTTTTTGTATCCTTTTGTTAGCTGTTTTGTGCAGGTCATTGAATAAACAAGGGGAGATTCTGCAAAAAATTGGCGGATTAGGAGCATTTGGAACTTCCAGAAGCACCCTATACCTTCCTAAAGACATTTGTAACTTGTAAAACCATTGATCCATCATTATAAGGATCCACATCTCATCTAAAGGAGATCAGATCATTGTAACTGAGTTAATAAAATAAGTGAGCCAAGGGAGGCCTCACTTTTTGTTTCCTCCTAGGGGGGTTGGTGTTGTGATTTTGAGCATTTTCATTCAGTTTTTCTTTCTTTTGCTTTAAAGCTCAACAATCTCACATATAAAGAATAAGCTAAAATAAATCACAACTTTAGTTTAGTTCTCCTTTTTGCAAAGTAGAACACTAGTTGCTAGTTTAGCTTTCTTTTCTGCAATTTCAAAGTTGGCAAATAAACCGCCCCCTCAACTCCCGGTGTTGTTCCTGACCCTTCAAGTTGCGAGCTTGTCTCAATCTTATGAGAGTAAGTTCCATACATGCTGGACTGGTCAGTGTGGAGTAGTAATAATAGGACAATCTCAAAAGAGGACGATTGCTTGGTTCAAAGAACCACTTAGGGGGAGTGTGTGAAGTTTCACTGAATACCTCGTGCTTGTTCCCCTCAGTGTTGGACCTTCAACACCTCTAGTGGGCTTGTTGGTGAAAACACTGGGTTTCAGCAAGTTCTCAGCAAATCTTTGAGGTAAAGGGATAACCACTCTAGAGGCCAAATTTAGTTTAGCTTGCTTTACTTTCACAATCTCATTAATTTACTTTTCAAAAGACAATCTAATAAAACACGTGTTCAACAACTGCCCACGATACTTTTAAGGCACTGGTCTCATTTCATATTACACAAAGCCATTTACTTCAAGTACTTTTATTTCTCAAGCACTTGTTATTTATCTTGAAGTATTTCCTTTATTTACTTGCATCTTGTTATCTTGAGTATCCCTTTTATGCAAGTATTTCTTTTATGTATAAGTGATTGTGGTGGTTGAATGAAATACGCTCATAGAGTAGATTTAATTTACATTTTGTCTTTTGCAATAAACTCATAGATTTATTTCTTGTACTTAGATTAATTCAAGCCATAGATTATTTTCTTTAGGGACTACCGCCCTTGGCTTCTCTAGGAGTTGGCCTAGACAGAGGAGTTGAGGATTAGGTGACAACACCTTAACTCTAACTTGCCCCCAAGGACACACCAAGTAGATTGAAGATTTCTTCCACGTCACCCAGGTGTGTATAAAGGCATCAACACCACACATATCTAAAATGCTTGTTTGAGGCTACTAGTGAGATCTTGGATCTAGAACAATACCAAATAAGACAAGCTACCCTTCGAAAACCAAGAACTCTACTTGACCTTCATGCCTCACATCTAAAGGCCAAGACGCAATGATACCTAGTAATTGGGTGAAGATCCTTTTAAAGGTTCTCATGAGTTTCAACCAGGGAAATAAGATTCCATGCATAGATAGCATCCTAGAAGGTACATGGAGAAAACTAAATTTCTCCATTATAATTCCAAGAAGCAATGGAGTTGACTCTTGAACCCTTCGACTCATACAAATGCCAACATGTGGTTGACTAAGGGCATAACCACCTTGGGGAAAGTCACGAATCACTACCTTGTGGTTGGAGATCATGACCCATTTTTATCTTTTCTTGTAGCCACCACCTAGGTGCCAACCTTTCGAAGCTCTTCTACTTGGAGTTGCGTGAGACCCTTATCTAGGTAAATTTTGTTGGGAAGGGAGAACAACTTATTTTTGGCTTTCAAGACCTATGACATTCCTAAGTTGACCATAATTGAATGATGAGTGTACTATCAAAAGTCACATGAGCCTTTTGCCAAGAGTGGTGTCTTTTAACTTCAAGATCTCATAAATGAAAGAATGTTCACACTATATAAGGGACCAATGGGCTTTGGGAGGCCCCAAACTTGAAGGTTGAGTTCCCTTGCTTGCCTTGACCTTTCTTCCTTGAATTTTCTGTCTAGCAAGCTGAATAATAGAGGGGGAATTTTTACCCTTTCATCGTGAACATCGAGAAAGCGTGTTTTTCAATTGTTGTTGGTAAGCCATAATTTCATTTTCACATACTCATGTTGGAGGAGAATTTTTGTTTGCTTATTTTTGATGTTAAAAAACTTATTTTGGAGGAGTTATATTCCTTTCGTTAGTGGTGTTTGAAGTTGCTCAAGTTTAGCAATCTTTGCCTCCCACACCTAGATTTGGTTTTGAAGTTCTTCAATAATGTTGTCCTTGTCCATTATTTGACTCTAGCGCAACTACAATTGATCTAAAACATAAGCCAAAAAATTCTCCAAATTCGAGGTCCAACTATAAAGTTCTCACGTTTGATATTGGGGTCTTAATTCTCCATGTCATATGAGTCTACATATGGCATAGTCCCTGAGGAGGGTGATGCCAATTTATAGTAGAACGTGGGAGAAGGGTCCATGTTTCCAAGTTCTATAAATTAAAGTCTCTCTATAGTGGTCTCAACATGAATCATAAGAACTTGAACCAAAGAAAATTCAATGGAATTCCAGAGACAAGGACGATCATCCTCTCACTAAGGTTTCAAAATTTGATCAAATCAGCACTGAACCACACTGAAATAAACGTAGTTTCATCCCTCTAAATCTCCGCGGTGACAAGAATTGTGATGCCTAGAAACAATGTGACTCTAGGGTACACACATGCACATCCTCACCCTCGAGGACAATGAGTGGTGGGGAGGGGAGGATGTGCATATCTATGCAGAGGCCATTCTTGAAGTGTGATGCATGCCCAAAACTAATAATGTCCATAAATTTTGCCTATAAGTTTTTAGGTTTGAGTTCATGACACAAAATTAAGAGAAATCTCAATTTTCTTTGAAATAACTTTTGCTCTAGTTGTAAATAAACACCCTTTGAGTGCCCATGAATAAGAATAGGAGGCCCTTCAATAAGTTGCAAACACTCACAAAGATAATCGTTTTCATGACAAAAAGGCTCACGAAAATGAGCAAAGGGGGGTTGTGAGCAAATGAGAAGTCGTCATAGAGAGCAAGCAAACAGGGGGGTCATGAGCAACATTAGCTTTCAAGGTTGCTATGGAAGTGTTTACACCATGCTTGGGGGTGCTTCATATGATGTGGGGTGCATGGTCTGTTAGTTACCGTTGGTATTACCATGATGGACATACACATTGGAGATAGTTTACTCATGGATTACTATGCCTTGTCTTGATGCCTATGTGGCACACCTTGGAGTGTTGGAGACCTATGTGGCTTTGTGACCTTCTTCATGGAGTGCACACATAGAGAACATGGTTGCTTGCTTGAAGGACAACTCACTTTGGAGGTGTAAAATTGGGCATCCTAGAGGAGGGCATTAAGACCTAGATGTCACAGGGAGACTTGGTTGCTCCCATGGAGGCTTGCACTTGACTTGAGGACTTTTGGGTTGGGAAGCAATCATGTAGGTGTAATGGACCTGGAGGTACACATGGCCTAGAAGGGAGTTGTTGATGCATGGTAGCATCGGGCATGTATTTCCGCATAGGTCTACATGTGGAAATCATCCAAATCCTTCTATTCTTGTCTTTACTTTAATTAAAAGAATTATTAAAGTAAAGTGCTTTTATTAATTAGTTGAGTTATATTTAAATAAATACTTTAATTAGCATTAGTGAATTAAATAATAGTCGTTGATATCAAGTGAGGTGAGAAGTAATCTCAACTGTCAATAACTTTGGAGATTAGGGTTATGTCATAACTCAATCTTATAAAAGCAAGGCTAGGGTGAAGCCTGAAGGAGGAGGACACTTGACAGATTGATTGAGGGAGATTGATTTGACATAGATGTTGAATTTTAATGATGAGCTCATGCACATGTGGTTTATTTCAATTTAGCATGTACTTGAACCATAAACAATGCAACAAATACCATACACAAGTGCTGTAATAACCAAGATCACAAGAAGAATAACCATGCACAAGAACACAAGACGTATCCTGGGAAAACCCTTCTCAATCAAGGGAAAAACCCAACAATCCTTTGATAATTTCTCAAGAGAAGATCCCCCACACCATAAACCCTAGATGCACACAAGAGGGTACTCTACAACCTAGAAACTTGCGGCCAAGAGAGGTGCGAACTTCAGCCGTACAAGTGATTGCTGAAATTATGAGATGACAAGTGAGTGAGTGTGATCCACAATGGGGATCCACTCTTATTTATACAAGACTTGACACAACAAAAGGTGTGTCTATTGGCACAATAGGGCCGACTTCTATAACTCAAAA
>SNQJ01S0117198.1:8742-22815 GCA_010110895.2 Picea sitchensis
AAAATATATATATATATATATATATATATATATATATATTATTCCTGAATATTTAAGGAAAATATGAATAAATAAAATTATATTTGAAAAAAACACAAGTGGCATTTCAAAGAGGATGCGTCAGTTAGTTTCTGCAGCAATTGATACTTATAGAACGATTTTCGGATGAACCAGAATGAATTTTCAAAATTAAAAGGAGGTTATTGTCAAGAACATACCCTAGAACATTAACCTTGTTCATTTTTCACACAGGTGTCGCAGATTGGCAGATTCGAAAGAATATTGGAGCCATATTTTTTAGTTATGATTTCTTGTTCGAGACATGTTTTTGTGACATGTATTCTGACCTACTGGACATGAATTTCAAGAAAATGAGAGAGGATTTTCTTGAGAACGAGATTATCTACAAACACCGTTCTAATGTTTTACACAACTGTTACGGTTTGAGAATTACTGGTGGCATTTTGAAGCCTATGTTTTCTCCTAAAAAGAAGGAGATCAGTTAAAATGTGTCATGTTCTATTTGTAACTATTCCTATTTTGGGAAAGGGGTTGGAGTTCGAAATTGTGAGCTGCAAAGGGGCCTTTAGTGCTATAAATTTCATTGTAAAAGAGTAGAGAATTGGGGGAATTTCAGCTAGGAAGGAGAGGGGATTGTGTGTAAATTTCTCAACAAGTTCTTATGAATTAATACAGTAGTACAATGCTCTCTGATAGTCGAGATTCATTGCGGTGTATTCTTTAGTGTGTTTTCCTCTAGTTCACATTCATTTCACTTATGTTATTTCTTCTAAGCATACCTAAGAGTACATGATTGGAATTCATCCTTGATAAATGCTCCTTTCATATAGTTAATGCAGTTGTTGTGTTTAATGATTACAGGTCCATAATTCACTCTCTATTAAGTTCTTTGTTCTTTATAGTCATCCTGATGTTATTTCTTATAAAGTTACAATTGGGAATTATTCTTTATTTGATGCTCTCATTTGTAATGGGATTTTCTATTTTATGTCTTTCCATCATCTGAAGACTATTTATTTCTCAAGGATATGCTTACTTTTCCTCTATTCCCTTAGGAGTACACTAGTTGTATTAATATGCATAATATATCTAAGGTTTTGACCCCATTTCCCAATGTTTTCTTCCTCTTTTTTGTCCTACCAACCCTTTTAAAAACCTAAAAAAACTTGTCCTATTGAAAAATTTGACCTCTGTGTGTCCATTGCCAAATTGTTTTGAGTATTTTTAGTCTCTACATGTTTGAGAGAGCCCTTTCTGGTTGGAAGGGTTAGAATCCAAACTAAATTTGATTTGTAGGTTACCTCTATCATTTGGTTTATCATTCGAACAAATTTACAGAGTGCTAACATTTTGGTGTCACTGTCGGGGAGCGAAGGTCAAATCTTCCCTGGGATAAAATGAAAAAGTTCAGATCTGAGTATTGATGGTGAAATTATTCAGACACAGAAAGGTTGTACATCATTCACCTTGTGATGCCATTTTCAAGAATCTAGAATTCAAAATCTTCATGGCAACTCCATTGTCCAAAGACTCAGTAGACTAAAGATTTTATTGATGACTCCACTTCTTCAAGATGGATTTTAGATATGCAAGGTATGCTCCAATGAATCACTCTCATATTCTTGTCTTTCCAAATCTTATTCCTCACATAGATTGGCAAAAATATTTTCCTAAATTCAAAGATGGGAAAGGAAATGATGTTGTCTTGCACTTCATTAGATTTCACATGAACATATGTATGTTGGGGGTTGAATTTCATGAGGATTGTTTGATGAAAAATGTTTATGGATACTCTAGAGGGGAAAGAAAGATTATGGTATGAAGGTTTAAAACCAGGTAGCTTATACTCTCTTAAGGATTTCCACATAACATTCTTTAAGAATTATGGAGAATCTAATCCTTCATTCTTGGTGTTTGAAGATTGTTGTGAATTTTGTGAACATTTCATTAAGTACCTTGAAAATGTTTTTGGTAATGAAGAGTGTATGAATGATGAAATCATAGAATCCCTTTATGAATATTCATGCCAACAACAAATAGTATCCCCTCCTTTGGCTGAAGAGGAAGATAATCAAGAAATTGTTGTTAAAAGTCATTTTCTTCTTCTGAACTTGATGAATATATTCAACAAGACAAAGTGTTTCAAAGTTGTCTTTCTTCCCCTGTGAATGATTTGGTTGTTCAAATTCTAAGTGGCCTAGACATGGATGAGGATTCTGAAAAAGCATCTATCAAGACTTCAAGAAGTGAACAAACAAATGAGATATATTTTTAGGAAAGAAACAAAACAATGTATGCCACTTTTCAATCAAAAATACATAAAGATAATGAAGAGGCAGTTGTTTTATTTGATTCCTTTGAAAATCATGGTTTTGAAAATCCATCCATTGGAACTCTATAATGTGAAATAATTCACGTTGTTAGATTTTCACATTTGCAAGAAGATTATGAGAAGGAACTTATTTCCATTCATTCATTTGAATGTCAAAATGATAGTCCTCAAGCAAATTTCTAGAAGGTTAATAAAACCAAATCAGAATTGTTTGATGAACAAGAGGATATCCTTGATGCACACAATATGGTTGTCATATTTTAATATGTTCAAGAATGTATGATTTTTTTTTTATATGCATGGAAGAGTTGACAAAACTATTTCTTCCATTTCATTTGAAAATGTTCTCACAGCTGAAGAAATAGAGCAAGAACAACAAACACTTCTGAAAGAGGCATGGCTTTCTATTTTTTGTTCATAAAAAAGAAATGATTTTTCATGGTTTTCAAGATCATGTGGCCTTCCTATTACAATCATCAGTGAAGGAGGAATTGTTTTCATTCATAAGCTCATATTTTGGATTCATTTTTTGTTTTCAGCTTCCATCTTTTACATTTGTCTGCCTTCTTAAGAAAAATGTGAGCAGAGGACAATTAGGAAGCCAATTGCTTGATTGGATGCATTGGAACTTTATCATCACTTGATTGAGTATTCATTTAAACATTTTTAGAGTAGATAGGAGTGTGCAAATAATATTGTTGGTCAAGAAGTTTTTAGTTTGGGTTTTTAGTAGTGTGTACATTCAGATTGTAGTATTGTATTTAGCATTTAATTTTCAGTTGAAAGAAGTGTACACACATGGGTTCTTAGTGGATACTAGTGATAGGTCAGAGCATGGTACATACATGTTTTGGGAGAAACCCAATGGATCAGGAACCGGTTCTACGAGTTCTTTGCTACCTCACTAGGAGGATAGCATCCCTGTTGGATCCAGTGTTATCACATGCTAATTTGTATTATTTTTTCCAAAGCATATTTTCCTCATGTTATCTTTCCACTCATATTTTAAAAAAATTTCACCAGCTCCATCAAGATCCCACCACCCAAATACTTCACTCAAATAATCATCCAAAATAGTCATGTCCTATATGACTCAAAATTGGTAAATATACCAAAACTATATCTAGCATTAATGTTTATCTAAATCACTCGGTTCCATCACTTCATTCATTTTTACCCTTATTATCATATTCTCGTTGAAAATAAAAAATATTATTTTTATTAAGCTTATGCTCCCTTATCCTATCCACTAAGTCATGTGATGAGACTCATATGCCCAAAGTCCTTATAAAAATGGAAAAAAGGTTTATAATTATTAATATAAATATTTATATATTAAAATATTAATATTAATATTTAATCCAATATTTAATTCATGACCTCACGTCAAATCATGGGCATGAATATCAAACTAAGTGGAAAAGTCAAAGGGTGGATGTAGGGCGCATATACATTTCTGGGGTTGAAAGTAAACGAAGGTTAATTATTTGAAGTGGTCTCGAAATCCAAACCATTGTTTTAGTGTTAGAGCACGTGTTCTTACCTGATGCATTTCGGGGGTAAAAGTGGTGTGGGTTAAAACCACTCCTCCCAACTTCCGAAACAATATTTAAACCATTTATTATATAGTTTGGTTTCATAAATGTGTGACATATTTTCGAGGAGTGTGTTTCATGGAACTTCCAATAAATAAAATTGTTCTCATGGTGGAAATTTTTCATAGAGGTAAAAATTAAATTTTACAAAGAAGAAAGATTAATGTTTATTTCTATGGAAAAGAATCATAAAGAAGAAGATTTACATGAACAAAATATTTGGAAAATTGTTTATCCAAGGTTTTTACAGAAGTAAAAGGGGAAGATCAAGGGATATTTTCCTAGTTTACCAAGATGGTTTCCAAGACATGGCTTTCAAAACCACGGGAAAGAAACCAGTAAATAGTTTTCACAATTAAATGGTAAATTGGACAAAACACGACATAGTTTTCAAAACCATGGGAAACAAACAATAAATGGTTTTTCAAAACCACGGGCATGAATTAAAATATGGAAATTTAATTTTGCAGGATAAAAAATATTTGAGAATTATTTGTATTCAAATATATTATTCCGAAATATTTTAGGAGAATATGGATAAATAAAATTAGATTTGAAAAAAGAACTGACATTTCAAAGGATGTGGTAGTCAGTTTCCGCAAAAATTGAGACTTACAGAAGGATTTTCGGATGAACTAGAATGATTTTTCAAAATTTAAAGGAGGTTATTGTCAATAACAGACCCTAGAACATTAACCTTGTTCGTTTTTCACACAGGTGTCATGGATTGGGAGATTAAAGGAATCTTGGAGCCATATTTTTCAATTATGATTTTCATTTCAAGACATGTTTTTGTGACACACATTCTGACCAGCTAGAGATGAATTTCAAGACACAGAGAGAGAGTTTTCTTTAGAATGAGCTTATCTACAAAACATGTTCTTAGATTTTACATATTTGTTACAATTTGAGAATTACAGGTGGTGTTTTGAAGCCTAGTTTTTTTCATGAAAAGTAGGAGATCAGTTAAAAGGTGTCATGTTCTATTTGTAATTGTATCTATTTTGGGAAAGGGGTTGGAGTTGGAAATTGTGAGATGGAAAGGGGCCTTTAGTGCTATATATTTCATTATAAAAGAGTAGATAAATGGGGGACTTTTAGCCAGGAAGGCGAAGGGATTGTGTGTAAATTTCTCATAATGTTCTTATGAATTAATACAGTAGTACAATGCTCTCTGATAGTTGAGATTCATCCTGGTGTATTATTTAGTGTGTTTTCCTCTAGTTCACATTGATTTCACTTCTGTTATTTCTTCTAAGCATGGCTAAGAGTACATGATTGGAACTCATCCTTAATAGATTCTCCTTTCATATAGTTAATGTAGTTGTCATGTTTAATGATTATAGGTCCATAATTCACTCTCTGTTAAGTGCTTTGTTTATTGTGGTCAAACTGATGTTATTTCTTCTAAAGTTACAATTGAGAATTCGTCTTTATTTGATGCTCTCATTTGTAATGGGATTTTCTATTTTCTCTCTTTCCATCATCTGAATATTATTTATTGTTGAAGGATATGATTACTTTTACTTATTTCCCTTAGGAGTACACTAGCTATATTAATATTCATAGTATATATCAGGATTTGACCCCATTGCCCAATGTTTTCTTCCTCTTGTTTATCCTACCAACCCTTTTAAAAACCTAAACAAGCCTATCCTATTGCAGAATTTGAATTATGTGTGTCCATTTACAAATCGTTTTGATTATTTTCAGAGTCTACATGTTTGAGAGAGCCCTCTCTGGTTGGAAGGGTAAGAATACAACCTAAAGTTGGTTTGTAGGTTACCTCTGTCATTTGTTTTATCAGCCAAACAAATTTACAGGGTGCTAATACAAATAGGTGTATTTTTTGTTGACATTAGGAAACTTGTTAGGTTTTATCATGTCAACAAAAGAGATCACGGTTGATCCTCTGAAGGTTGAAACAATAGTTCAATTTCCTCCCCCATGCACAATCCCGCAACCTCAAAGTCTACAAGGAAAATCCAACTTTCTTTGATTTTGTGTTGACAACTATGTTGAGATTACTAAAGGGTTTATGTGTCTCTTGAAGAAGTTGTCCCATTATGTTGGAATAAATAAACTCGTCACTCTTTCAAAGAATTGAAATGTGCTTTGATGTCCACCCCTTTGCTCAGTTGTTTGGATTATGGAAAGCATTTCCTGTTGTATTTTGCTGCCATAGAGTCTATTATTGGCAGGGTCTTGGTCCACGAGGATGATGCGCTCAAAGAGCATGTCATATACTATCTTATCTAAGGCTTGGTAGGACCAAACCTCAACTACACACATGTTGAGAATCTTTCTTTGGAACCTATTCGTGTTGTCCAATAGTTTTGTCATTACATCTTAATTCCCAAGACCACTGTCATTTTTGTTGTGAACCCTTTTCAATATGTGTTAACACGACAGGTCATCGGTGGGAAAATCACTTAATGGATAGTCATCGTGCAATAATTTGACTTAGATTTTTTTCGGTGAAGTCTAAAAATTCTTTGGTATTTTCTGAATTAATCTCGAAAATTTTGATCAAGAGTGGTAATAATTTTCCCGAAGAGTCATTGATTAATGGGGATATTTTCCTTATTGCATCTTCAGACCCTTGGTATGGATATATACTTGTGTATATTCAGACTTTGAACTACCCATATTCTACTTCTCTCGATGAGCATCGATGAATATGCCATCATGCGTGGAACTATCTTATACTATATAATAATTGATATCATCGAGGAGTGGATTTCATTCTCCTTCAATGTCTCACTCATGAAGAGGAAACACTTGTGTTAAATGACTGTCACAAAGGAGCATGTGGCGGTCACCTATTTGGGTTGGGAACAACCCAAATGATTCTTTACACTGGATACTTTTGGCCCTCATTGACAAAAGATTATGTAGAGACAATCAAGAAGTGTCACTCGTTCCAAATATTCTCTCGGAAGATGCAGAATAACCCAACTCCCATGTTCCATGTTATTGTTGTTGGTCTCCTCACCAAGTGGGGGATTGATTTCACTACATTCCACCCAATTTTAGCTAGGGGGTATTGCTATATCATCGTAGCAGTAGACTACTTTACTAAGTGGGTCAAATCTATGCCAATATTAAAAAATGACTAGGAAACAGCTGAACTTTTCATTTTTCACCAGATTGTAGCTAGGTTCGGTATTCCAAAGGATATTGTCACAGATCATGGAAGTCACTTCCAGAACAAGATGATGTCTAAATTAACATCAAAATTAGGGTTTAAGAAGTAAAATTCATCACCTTACTACCCAAAGGAGAATGGTCAAGTGGAGGCTATCAATAAGTCTCTCAATACTATTCTTCAGTGAACGAACAATTCGGCCAAGTCAAATTGGAATTTGATGTTGTACTCAGGATTTTGGGCTTATATAACCTCAGTTAAGAATGCTACTAGGTTTTCTCCTTTCCAACTTGTTTACAGGCTATTAAAAGTATTTCCTATAGAATTCCAAATCCCTTCTCTTAAGTTGGCAGTGGAACTACTACCTGACAATACATCACTTGAGGAGAATCTTTTATATCTCGAGCAGCTCAATGAGAAACATCGAGATAAAACCTTGTCCATGAGGCTCACAAAAAAAATATCAAGTTTCATTATGATCATTTTGTCTACCCTTGAATGTTTTCCAAAGGTGATCTTGTCTTGGTCTAGGACCAAGACAAATATGCCTTGGGGGAAGGAAAGTTCAAACCCATGTGGTTCATACCATTCATTGTGAATAAGGTTTTAGAAAAGGGTTCCTATCAACTGGTTGATATCAAGGGTAACACTTTATCAGATCCTATAAATGGGTTGTAACTTAAGAAGTGTTACGCTTAGATCAGTTGGTTGAAATTGACTTCTTGTATATAATGTATAGTTTTACTTATACAGTCGTGTCTTCTTTTTTTATGGGCATGTAGTTTATTGTGTTTCTTTTCATTGTGGTATATTTCAAGTGAATATAAGGTCTATGTTGGGTTCACAGATGATGCTATCTGAAACACTTGGAGGCTTACTTGCATATCTTGGGTGATCTTTACGCCTTTTGGTGAGTTGATGTCTTCTGGAGGTATTTGTCTGGGTTAAGAAACCAATAATTTTTCTGAGTATTGTGTCATAATACAATTACTATGTGATTCCTTGTCACATGATATTTCTCACCTTTGGGTTTATCTCGATGCTCAATTAGTCATGTCTCATTTAAATGGAGTTTACCGTGTCTATGATCACACTCTTCACTAACGATTWCTTAGGGTATGTCTCTTATAATGTTATTTTGATTATATTACTTATATTCATGTTCCTAGGAGATCTAATCAACTAAMTGATACATTGGCTAATCAAGTATTAGATTGGCATATTGCTCACACATAAAAGTAAATCCACACACATACAGGCATATGTAAACATATTTGTAAAAAATGTTTATCCATAATAAGGAAGAAAGATGTATATATATAATAATGTGTCCAAAAAATAATGCCATGAGTACAAAAATGGGCCATAAATCCTCAAATAGAGTCAATATACATCGTTGGGCTCAAGGTTCCCTTGACACATATATGGTCCATCACTAACTATGGCCTAGGCATGTTGTCCCTAGTATAATGAACTACGATGTTCGCAAGGTGTTGTAACAATTGAACCCAATTAATGGGTACACCTACAACTTGTGGTTGCATGGTTGGGGGAATATCCTCTATCTCTACCATAGGCACTACACAAGTGAGAGCTGTCAAGTTCCTCTGTACTCGTCCCAGTACTCTCTCAGCCTCTCTAGATGGTGGTCCTCTTGTAGCTACGGGTCCTATGGATTCTCTTGGTCTGACATCTGTGAAAACATGACACCTATTTCGGTTGAAGTCAACCATTTTGACTAGTCCGACATCTCCATATGATAGTTTAGTGAGTTAGTACTTTTAAATTACCATAAAAGGGATAACATTTAAAAAAAAAAAAAAAAAAAAAAAAATTCAAAATATGTTTACCTATATCTCTGCATTCCTCGCCAGGGGGCATGGGAATATCAGGATCCCTCAGGAAATTGATCCTTGCATAAGGGTAGTCCTCAATCACATGAATTTGATGGGGACACTAGTAAAAAAAATTGTCGTCGAAGGCCTCCTGTACTCTCCCTACACCATGGAGAGGTAATAAATCCTCCCACCTCCATAATGCCATAAAGGAGGAAATATGGCCTCCTAATATATCCCTCGGGCTAAGGCTTGGCACTCTCTCGAAAAAGAAAGAGAACAATATGGTCCTAAAACCTAATTTCTTGTTCATGCTTCTTCGATAGTCGCTCAGTTTTGTTTTCATGTATGAGAGCATGTAAGTGCTCTTGTAAAAAATAGTGGCGTCTAGACACTGAGTTGGGTAATGCATGTGTGCACGTGAAGCCTAATGAAGTGTTGCAGATCCCATGATCCACCTAATCATGTAGGGAACTATCTAAGGATTGAGGCTGGTAATATTGTGAATTGGCACCTAAACATTTGTTAGGTTATCCCCTTATTTCATATTTTTTGAAAGATAAAAATATTTACATAGGTCGCCTTTAGGACAGTCGCATATGTAGGCATCCTAAGTGTTACTTTGTCTACATACATGTGTGTGTTGGGTGTGGAAAACACATGTACATGCAATCCCAATCCTTTTACAAGGGCACGCACCCTCCAAATAATAAAGTAATAAACAAATAATGGATGAAAATGAAAAGAAAGGTGATTTCTACTTAGTTGGTTCATGTTTGAAGATCCTTCGTCCATTGTAGCTCCTTGAATTCACATATTGAAGAAGGGTTTTTTTTTACTTTTTGGTTATTTTCCAAATTACAATGGTTAAAATGAGTTGTCCACCTATATTTATAGACTTTTTTGGCCTTTATTACCCTAGTTTGGTCCTATTTTTCTCTTTTCTTGGCTCGATGGGTACTTGGGATTCTTTTTGAAGACATCTGTGGGTCATTCTAATGTACTTGTTCTTTTGGTTTGGTGCTTTTATGAGATGGGTTATAGTCATATCATCCCATGGTAAAAGTTTGTTTTTGACATTTGCATATATGTTAGTTTCTCACCACCTTGCATTTTTCATATTGTTGACTTTTTTTCTTTTCCATAGGATTGGTCCCACTGAAGTGAGACACATAACCTTCTATGTTTCTTTAGAAGTGTTGTAATTAGGTGGTGGAGCCTTCCTCTACATGTATTCCCTAGGTAGATACTTTGTTGTATTTTGGCATCCATCCTGTGAGTTTTCTCCATAGGCTTGAGAGTCCTTTTAGTCCCGACATGATTTTATATCAAAGCCCCATTCTTCTTCCTCTTTTTTGGCTCATACCCAAGGGACTCCCTATGAGCATAGTTTGTTGTCTTTCAATATTGCTTAAAATTTGAAAGAAATATCTAACAAAAGATTATTTATTATTTTTGGCCTCATTTATATTACTTAAGAAAAGAATCCCCCCCTCGAGTCTTCTTTAATCTCTTTTTAGACTCTCTAAAATTGAAAAGATTGATGAGAGATCTTGTTTCTCTTCGCACTCGTCAAAAAAAAAATTGAAGGCACATCTATCGAGTTGTAGTTTGCCCCTTTTTTAAATCTGGATGGTTAATTCACAAATAAAGGTATGTCCTAGGAGATTTGGTTGACTAGGAGAGTATTCTCAGGCATAAGTTTAACCCTTTTTTGGGCCTGAGTGACTAAACTTTTGAAAAAGGGCCATTCTCCCTAATTTTGGTTTATCTCTTTTTCGAGTCTTGGAGATTATCTATGAAAAAGGAACCCCACTGGAAGCCATAATTAATCTCTTTTCAGAATCCCTAAATATGAAAAGATCGTTGAGTGACCTTGTTCCTTTCACACTCGTTAATTGGTTTAGAAATAAGATCTATTTGGCATAAGTTTAACCCTTTTTCCAGCCAATAGATTCTCCAGGAAAAAGATATGCATCGGGAGAGTTCTCGTAAGTTATATTTTATACTTTTTTGGGATAAGGAGACTAAACTTAGAAAAAATGTGTGAGTCCATAGTTAATATCTTTTTAGACTCCTTAAAATTGAAAAGATAGCCAAGTGATCTTGTTTCTGTCACACTCATTAAAATGGTTTTGAAGAGACTTCCTTTTGGTATAAGTTTATCCCTTTTTCTAGCTGACTGGACTAATTATGAAAAAGGAACACTCTAGATTCTTCTTTTAGTGTTTTTCATACTCTATAAACGTGAAAAACCAGTGAGCTTACCTTCTCTAGGCTCATAAAACTCAACATTGAAGGAGTATTGTTTTGTCATACCTAATCTCATCGTATGTCTCATCCTTGTGTCTTTTCCCTAACGCCGAATTCATGTTTCTATTAAATGAACCTTCAAATCATTCTTTAAATGCAAGCCTTGCAACACTTTTTCCCTCGCGATATGACACCCTAAACCATGGAGGAATTTTCCCGAGTGTCCTTATCATGCACATGTCTCCTTGCACTGAGCATCAATATGTTCCATGCGATTGGAACTTGTTTTCTTTCCTGTGACACTTGTTCCTCCTTAGTAGCATAGCATTCTTTTATTCTTTTTCAAGGTCGTTAAAAATTTGAAAAAAAAAAAATATTCCAAAAAGAGGGGACAAGATATACATTCTCTTTTATCAACAACAAGATAGTCTCCCTTGGACAAAGAACATCCTTCCATTTGTTCACCAAACATTGGGATCTAGTATGACCTTAGGAATTTGTTTGCATTAGATAGAGATATGTCGTCCTCTGTTTGGTTACTCTTCCAAACATATGGAGAGTTTGTGGTGCCTCGTATATCATAGACTTATGTTAATACTATGTTTCATGAGTCTCATCATTTTTTCATGATTTTTTCCAAGAGAAGTTTTACCCAACCGGGGTTAGCCATCTTGAGAGTCTATTCAAGTTCATATTCAAAATCAATGACATTTTTTGCCTGATGATCAAGATCCTCCAATATTTCCCTGACAACATGCCAAAGACCTCAGGGTAGTGTGTCTTACACTCCTATTGTACTCCTACCTAAGTATTGAACATATTGAAGTTGTTTCTTGAGCTATGAATGCCTCATGTCTAGTCATAGGCATCGATGCGTCTTGAATATGCATATTATATTGCACTTGTATATCCTCATATGATTTTGAGATGTAGATCTGTTGTGTATTTATCATGGCTACACTTTATATACACATTTATATGGCATAGATCTGTAGTGTAATTGATTGGAATCTATGCTTAGTTCATCTCGACCATGGGTATGCCTCCCTCGGAGAATTTATCATTGTTTTGCAGATGGTACGCTCACGAACACTCGTCTCGGGCTCACTGAACTTTGTTCCTTCCCACTGGTAAATAAATTGTAATGTATTTCATAAATCAGTTTCTCTTATGACCTCATGCATTAGGAGGCATCTGTTATAGTCCAAAATCTATTATCTATCCATAAAATATATTTGCCCTTCCTTTTGCATACTTTTCCAAAATATTGTTGAAGCTTCCTCTTAAAAAACCATTTTTTGGAGAGTGTACACACCCTTCTGAACTAATACCCTGCATACACACGTGTGTTGCATGCTAGTTATCTTGTGTACATATGCATGTTGCATGTTAGATAGACCACGGTTACCTACAAATTATGAAAAAAATATAAACTTGTGTGGAATTCGATGGATTTTACGGGGTATGGAGGGTCTCCTAACCATTTTACCCCTTGTATCCCATACCCTATACAAATAGACATTTTTTTATTATGTAAAAGAGGTCTTATGGTGTCATTTATGAACATAATCAAGAGAATAATAAAATGCTTCCAAGATCCCTTCCCTTTCTTAGCCCAAGTTTTGCATCCCATTCTGAGTTTTATCCACAGCCTTCCCCTCCATCCTTTATCCTTATGCAACACTTCATCCTTCCCTTGGTGATAAGTTAGTTGTGATAAGCTAACATGGGATTGATTCACTTAGCGTTGTGACAGAGGAGCCCAAACCTGGTTTGTGGAGCAATTGCCGACAAAGGTTGTAATCCTTTTTTCTTGAAATTTAATAAAAGAGTTTGTCCTTGTCCCAAAATATTATGTTTGTATGATTTTATTTATTTATGAATTTATATCTATTTATAAACATTGAAGGTGATCATTAGAGATTGCATATGTTGTAGTATTGTGTTCCTAATCTTTTGCAAATCAGGTTTGGGAGGAGATCCACAATCTAGGAGGAAGAAACAAGTGAAAGAGGTCTACGCCAACTGGAAGGACTAAAGGTGCACTCATTAACCCTATTTCCTCTCTCTCTCGTCACATTGTTTATATGGTTTTTGGGTAGCTTAAGGGTATAACAATATTTTAATGGAAGTCATCACTCTGCCTTTACCTAGAACTAGTATAGGGGTATTTTCCCCATAACAAGCCTTCTCTTACACAAAGAGGACATAAGGCTCTCACATAAGTGACATTTCTTCAGACACCAGAAGTACTACATTCCTCTCAATAAAAATCTCGCTCTCTCCAAGGGACCTCAAGGGGGCCTTGTCAACAAAGATTACATAAGGAATTTGTATACTTTCCCTCTCTCCATAATTGAAGGAGATAATATCCACAAATTTAGGATATAATAACAACTCAAGGAAAAAAATGAGAAATCATTTCAACCAACCTTAACTTCCCCTTAAGAATAGGAAACCACTTGTGATAAAATGAGGAAGAATCCCAAAACAAGTCATAGGACTACCAAATTCCTCTTAAAATTAGGAAAATAATTTGTGAGATGGATTCTCACCCAAAACTATTTTCCTCTTAAAACTAGGAAAATTATTTGTGAGGTGGATTATCACACTTAATTTTTATTTCCATTTTACCAATTAAATGAAAAATACATGAGTAATTCCACTGAATTCAAGTATTAATCATTTTTGAATGAATAATACATTAGATTATCACTCACATTTTAAATTATTAATCATTTTTACAAATTTAAATGGGCCATTAATCATTCTTTTAATCTTTTTCACCTGTCATCAATCAACAATTTAATGATCTTCTCTATGGTGTGCAAAGTATTGAATCCATGTCTGGATATCCTCCTAGATCATATACCTCCCTATCTCTCCCTG
>SNQJ01S0117201.1:17493-29800 GCA_010110895.2 Picea sitchensis
ATTATTTAGTGTGCAACATACTTTCCCATCATATTTTAATCAACGAATCTATAGTATTCTCGAGACACCTCTTTTTCAAATTCATTAGGAAGGTGGTATCTTGCTAACGCTAGATTTATTTTGATTATGTGACCATATATGCTTTGATACCAATTGAAAAACATAATAAAGAACAAGAGGATAAAGAATAGGAGAAAAGGTATGAAGCCAAAATCATTATTATCAATATTATTCACATGATAGTACTATATATAGTACAAACCTCCAATAACCACTTTTAATGGTCCACATTACTAACCATAATTTGCTTGGGATGATGAATATATCCTAAGATATGAATAAGTTGTTGGTAGGACTTAATGATTGGATAAAAATTGCTACACTTTAGGATATCCCATAAGTCCGTTAATGAATATATTGTAAGATATGAATATGTTGGTCATATGACTTAATGATGAGAGAAAAATTGCTAACACTTTAGGATAGCCTAGAAGTCCCCCTCCCATTGTTGGTTGGAGTGGTCATGTCCCTTTCCTATTATTTCCTCTTTATTTTTTCTTTTTCTTAATTTAGTTATTGCTATCATGAATATATAAATTGGCCATTTTTTGGTTACAATGCCCAATTCATTAGTTTGCATTCATCACTAACTATATCGTTTGGGACAAAATAATTTTCAGCTATGTATTCTCTTTTTGTACTTAGGTTTTCAGAAATTGTTTGAAATTTGTGACTGAAAGATTTCTTCTAGGCAAGAAAGATTATTCTCTCGTGGGATGTTTATTTTTACTCCCACTTCCTTCTTTGGGTAAAGAGAGAATCATCATCATATATACACTTGGTTCTTTGAGTGATCTTCTTCCATGAAGTTTGTTTAGTTTCTCTTGATAGTATGGACATTCTAGATAACCACTAGAGTGGTTAATATCTTTCATTTTTTCTATTTTCCTAGATTGTGACCATTGAGCACAGGTGTGATGAATTTCTTTATGGGATTTATGAAGCTTAGGGGTTCTAAATGAGAGAGATCTCCAAGTTATTTGAATAGGAATGGGTTTTCTGATAGTTGGTTGTATTAGGCTTTTCTAGATCATCTATTGTCAAAAACCATCATATTTATTCTCCCGCGAAGTAGGATAGGATATACCTATCCAATCAAATGTTATTGGATGGGAATTTTTCCACCACTTTGTGTAGAAGTGAAGTGGTAATATTTTTTTTTAGTAGAGGGGGTAATGTGACAGTACTAAGTTGAACAATGACCATACATTTGAGTTGGATTATTTTGGAATGGGAGTTCATATCAAATCCTACTGGAAGAATATAGGGTTTAAAGACATCATATATATAGGGATCATCTAAGGTGGTTGCATATTTTGGATAAACAGTAGCAAATGTAGGTCCATCTAACAAGGGATCTTGTAATCCTCCAATAAGAGCATCAAAAATTAATTTTTTGTGATGTGTGTCTATGACACAATAGGGAGAATAAATTGGAAGATATGGTCTAACTAAGGGATTCATACCAAACTTAATAGCTCCAAAATGTGCATGAAGATATCCTTCTTTTTAATCCCAAACAAATATATTTTTGTCAAGCATATTCATATGGATAACCTTTTCATCAGAGGTAAAGGGGATGTTTACATAGTGAACTTTGACAATCTTCATCTAGATTTCTGGAAGCTAATCCATGATAATAAAGTACAACAAGCAAAGATCAAAGATATATCTGAAAATTAGATGTCGTATCTCATGTTTTAACAGATACAATTGTTTTAAAGGAGGCAACAACTAAAATTGATGCTAGGNATTATTTAGTGTGCAACATACTTTCCCATCATATTTTAATCAACGAATCTATAGTATTCTCGAGACACCTCTTTTTCAAATTCATTAGGAAGGTGGTATCTTGCTAACGCTAGATTTATTTTGATTATGTGACCATATATGCTCTAATACCAATTGAAAGACATAATAAAGAACAAGAGGATAAAGAATAGGAGAAAACGTACGAAGCCAAAATCATTATTATCAATATTATTCACATCATAGTACTATATATAGTGCAAACATCCAATAACCACTTTTAATGGTCCACATAACTAACCATAAGTTGCTTGGGATGATGAATATATCCTAAGATATGAATAAGTTGGTCATAGGACTTAATGATTGGATAAAAATTGCTACACTTTAGGATATCACATAAGTCCGCTAATGAATATATTGTAAGATATGAATATGTTGGTCATATGACTTGATGAGAGAAAAAATGCTAACACTTTAGGATAGCCCAAAAGTCCCCCTTCCATTGTTGGTTGGAGTGGTCATGTCCCTTTCCTATTATTTCCTCTTTCTTTTTTCTTTTTCTTAATTTAGTTATTGCTATCATGAATATATAAATTGGCCATTTTTTGGTTACAATGCCCAATTCATTAGTTTGCATTCATCACTAACTATATCATTTGGGACAAAATACTTTTCAGCTATGTATTCTCTTTTTGTACTTAGGTTTTCAGAAATTGTCTGAAACTTGTGACTGAGAGATTTCTTCTAGGCAAGAAAGATTCTTCTCTCGTGGGATGTTTCTTTTAACTCCCACTTCCTTCTTTGGGTAAAGAGAGAATCATTATCATATCTACACTTGGTTCTTTGAGTGATCTTCTTCCATGAAATTTGTTTAGTTTCTCTTGATAGTATGGACCTTCTAGATAACCACTAGAGTGGTTAATATCTTTCGTTTTTTCTATTTTCCTAGATTGTGGTGATTGAGCACAGGTGTGAGGAATTTCTTTATGGGATTTATGAAGCTTAGGGGTTCTAAATGAGAGAGATCTCCAAGTCATCTGAATAGGGATGGGTTTTCTGATAGTTGATTGTATTAGGTTTTGCTAGATCATCTATTGTCAAAACCCATCATATTTATTCTCTCGCGAAGTAGGATAGGATATACCTATCCAATCAAATGTTATTGGATGGGAATTTTTCCACCACTTTGTGTAGAAGTGAAGTGGTAATATTTTTTTTTGTAGAGGGGGTAATGTGATAGTACTAAGTTGAACAATGGCCATACATTTGAGTTGGATTATTCTGGAATGGGAGTTCATATCAAATCCTACTGGAAGAATATAGGGTTTAAAGACATCATATATATAGGGATCATCTAAGGTGGTTGCATAGTTTGGATAAACAGTAGCAAATGTAGGTCCATCTAACAAGGGATCTTGGAATCCTCCAATAAGAGCATCAAAAATTAATTTTGTGTGATGTATGTCTATGACACAATAGGGAGAAGAAACTGGAAGCTATGGTGTAACTAAGGGATTCATACCAAACTTAATAGCTCCAAAATGTGCATGAAGATATCCTTCTTTTTAATCCCAAACAAATATGTTTTTGTCAAGCATATTCATATGGATATCCTCGTCATCAAAAGTAAAGGGCATGTTTACAGAGTGAACTTTGACGATCTTCATAGAGATTTCTTGAAGCTTATCCATGATAATAAAGTACAACAAGCAGAGATCAAAGATATATCTGAAAATTAGATGTCGTATCTCATGTTTTAACATATACAATTGTTTTAAAGGAGGCAACAACTAAAATTGATGCTAGGCTAGATCTATTGGATAATACATTTTTGAAAATCCATGACATTCAGAAATCTCTTAAAAAGGCAAGAAGAAATACTGCAGTCATAGAAGACTTTGCAAAAGGGGGAATTACTAAAATTCATCAAGGACACAATAGGAATAAATCCCTATATATGTTGGATGTTAATGATCCCTGACTAGTTTAGGATTTTGGAGCATCCCAAGCTGAAACTCAAATGGATTTAGAATATTTTCAAAGTGAGGTTTTTAGTAAATGAAAAAGTGGCCTAAAGCTTTAAAAGCACCAGATAAAGAATCATATCTCCAAATTATGTCTATCAAGAATGAACCTGACAATGATGGAGATATTCATATGGCCTAAAATGATATTCTTTATTCATCTCAAGTAAAAGGTGCTAGTATTTCATCCATTGGAATGAATGGGCTCAACAAAGTAGTTAGATCAATTCCAAACCATCTTGTAATAAACATAGGATGCCAAAAACCAAAATAATTGAAGGATTCTTTCAAATTACTTGGAAATTGGGTTATTGCAAAAAGAGCCTCACATGATACAATGATTGTCAGATATGTAGCTATCCTTATCACTTCTTGTTTCATATGTCTAGCATGAGATTGATGGAGATGGTTGATAATAGAAACCAAGGAAGAGATTTTAAACTCTCCTACTAATGACTCTAATCTCATAATATCTCTAAGCAATCAATTTTATGGATTTGGACCTGGAAAAAATTATGACCATTTGGATTATTTATTCATGACCCAAAGATTAGGTCATTTAGCTTATCATAAGCAATATTATTGTTATATTCTAAGAACATTGTTTGGAAAAAAGAGTAAACAAGGATTTTAAATGCTTTGAGAATACATTTATTCCTTATTTGTGCATAGATTTTGGAGAAATCCCTAAATGGGGATATGGTGCATTTAACAGAGAACATCAATCCTCTAAATGACAGTGCAAGAAGAAAGAAAAGGGAAATTATCATATTTTCAAATCTATATGGGCTCCTGATAAAAATAAATATTCTCAGATCTATCATCCCGAGCAATGTCACAAAGTTCCATATTTGAAGAAACACATAACCCCTTCAAAAAAGGTAGTCTGCTACAATTTCCAAAAGCATGAGCATTGGGGAAATGAGTGTCCACGCAAAAAGAAAAAGCCCAGATTGTCAGCCTTGTTTACATAATATATCAAACCATAATGGTAGGATCTATGCTTTTTTTCTCCTTCAGATTGTCCAGAAGGAGAAATTCTCTATCTGGACCCCTCATAATTCTTTGCCATTGATTCCATGACTAATTTTGATTCAGAATTTAATGACTCGGGGTACAATACTTCACCTGATCCACTAAATTGGGAATGTCATGATCCAATGCCTTAAAAAATGATAAAAATTCAATGATTACATTCCACTTGGAGGGGGAAACCTCCTTTTACAATATATACAATTCAAAATACAATATGAGATGGCATAAGATGATCCTAAGACTAGCTCTCCTTGCTATATATATATACACACACAAAGGGTACAATTATAATGAAAGGGTGCAATGAAGGGGTTCAAAATCCACCTACATATATAGCACAAGAAATGTAATAATTCAATAAGGGGCTTAATAAAGGGTCTTATACATAAAATGGGCTTTGTATGGGGATTTGTCTAGGGCTTAACATGCCCTCCCCCCTTCAAACAAGTGTTGTCCTCAACACTTGACAATTGCGGGTGTGTGTGCATGAAGAAATCATCTTCCCATGTTGTCTCTTCCATTGGTTGGTTCTTCCATTTGACAAGGTACTCAATAATTGCTTGATTTTGTAGCTTCTTAATCCTTATTTGAAGGATTGTTTATGGTTCTAGTATGATTTTCCTTTTTCCATTCCTCTATGATAAACTAGTTTGCAATGGGATCTTGTCATGGATTATATTCTTTAAGCATGAAACATGGGAGAATGGATGTACACTTCCTTTTCATGGATGAATAACATGGGAATGATATTGAGTAGGTGGAAGACACTTAGGCATCTCTCCAAATACCTTGCAATTATTGTTAATAATGTTTTGGATATCCATTGGAGCAATGGATATAGATGTTTGGAAATCTATTGATCTCAATTGTGCAATTACACCATCGTGTCCCTTTTTGAGTAAATGTTTCATGTTTTTAGAGCTTATCACTTTAGAGGGTTTCCCTTGGCTACCTTCAAGCTAAATTTGCTTTCCTTCTGAGGAAAATCTCATGAAAAGATCTTGAAAATTAAAGGCCATTGTTCCCAATGATTTTAACCATTGGACCCCTAGTACAACATCATCACCACTGATTTGGATGGAAATCATGGGCCTATCCAATAAATACTCCCCCATATTGAGCTTAATCCTATGGAACTTCCCAGAACAATTTATGGTACCTCCATATGCAATCATTACTTGGAACTTTGGTGTTGGATATATGAAGCAATTGAGATCTTTTCCTAGTTTGTAATTGATGAAGTTATGGGTACTACCAGAATCAATCAATACTATTACCTTTTTCTTTTTGATATATCCTTCTATATTGAGGGTTTGTGGAGTACTGAAGCCTACCAATGCATGACAAGATATTGTTGGAGTAGTCTCTTCTAGCTATAGATCTTGCGAGGTTCCAATTCTTGGTATTATTCCAATTCATTGTCTATGTAGAATACTTTCTTCTCATTGCATTTATGCCCCTTACTGTACTTGTTGTCGAAATTGAAACATAGCCCCTTTTCTCTTCTATCTTCCATTTGATGAGGCGTCAACCTTTTTGGTTGAGGTATAATTGTCTTATGACCCCCAACACGATCTATGTTGTATGATCTAATGGTAGATTTGTGTGTAGCCTTATTTTTGGCTTGAATTTGACAAGGATCTTGCATGGCTTCCATAATATTTGTAGGATRTCTTGAGAAAATATCATGCTTTATGTCTTGTTTTAATCCTCCCATGTAAGCTTCCAACAATTGTYGATMACTTATGTCATCCATCCTTGTGGCCAATACTTGAAATTTTGAATTATAATATTCAATATCACCTAAATTTTTTATTATTGTCAATTGAATGAAGTAGTCATGTTTTCACACTTTCCCATAGTGTGCTTCTAAGTATTTTGTAAATAAACCCCAAGTATAATGATAAAGAGGGGGATAACTTTTCACTATCCATTGCTACCATTGATATGATGTTTTCTCAAAGTTCAAAGTTGCTATGTGAATCATTTTCTTATCATTCTTAATATTACGTAGTTCAAACTATTGCTCCATTTGTTTCACCTAAGTAAATACTTATGTTCCATCAAACTTCTATAATTCAATCTTGGGAAAGTTGAATTTATGACCTCCACCATAATTAAATCCAATATTAGAGTTCGATTCACTAGTTAAAAATGGCTTATTATTGACAATTTGTTCAACATGAATATTACCTTCATTTTCTTGAGTTCCTTGTATTTTGATATCTCCTTTAGGGAGTCTCTCATCTAGAGCTTGAAAGATCATGGAAGACATGGAATTTTRCATTTTCTTCATGGAATTGTGTATTTCTTCTTTATTTCCATCCATCTTCATTTCCATTTCTTGAATTTGTCTTTGTGAGTTTACCCAATTATTAGACTTGTCACTCAACTCATTAAGTTGTTCCTCCAATTTGGACAACTTGTTATGTATGTCCTCATTTTCTTCTAAAGTCATAGATGGGAATTATGGAGGTTTAATTGGTGTTGTCATATTTTTGGGACCCATATGGAATAATAATAATAATAATCCTCTATTATATATTTATCACAAATTTTTAATCACTAGAAATAAATCTTCCAATAAAAAGTTATGCCAATTGTAAGTTATGTACCTTTCAAACCCTTAATTTGGAGTTTGTCCTCCTTGCTGACCTTCCTTATGATGTAATTATAAAATTTTGGCCCTTACAAGTCTGAAATTTTGTCCTGTAGTACTCTGATATGTCCTCTCTTCAATGCCATAAGTCTGAACAAAATTGAATGTTCCAAGTGGAAGTTAGGGTAACTTCCCCACACCTTGTTGATTTTTGGCCTTTCCAGGAGAGAGAACTTGTACAACGTGCCACACACACAATATTTGATATCTAATTCTAAAAATTGTACCATAAATACTATAGAATTTTTTGTTTCCAATGAAACTAGTCTCACTAAATTTGGATCCTCTGTGAAGAAAATGTGACGATTTTACCCAAAACACGTGTTTGAGACTAGTTAGATACCTTATCTTCCACAGGGTATATCTCTGAAATTATGATGAACCAAAAGATGGAATTTTTATCACATATACCTTGATATACCCTTTAAACAACATCCAAGTTTCATGGTCCGAGTCATCAAAGAAAAAAAATTATAGCAAAAATTCTAATATGACTTGCTTGGAGAAGAAAAATATGAGGATCAATGAGCTCTGATACCAAATGTTATGATCCAACACCTTAAAAAATGATTAAAAGTCAATGATTATAGTCCACTTCGAGGGGGAAACCTCCTTTTACAATATATCCAATTCAAAATATAATATGATATGAGATAAGATGATCCTAAGACTAGCTCTCCTTGGTATATATATAGGAGACAAAGGGTACAATTATAATGAAATGGTGTGATGAAGGGGTTCAGAGGCTACACACAAATATAACACAATAAATGTAATAATTCAACAAGGGGATTAATAAGGGGTTTTATACATAATATGGGCTTTGTCTAAGGATTAACACATTGGAGAAATGCCTGAATGGGGATATGTTGCATTTAATAGAGCACATCAATCCTCTATATGATATTGCAAGAAGAAAGAAAAGGGAAAGTATCATACTTTCAAATCTAGATGGGTTCATGATAAAATAAATATTCTAAGATGTATTAGCTGAAGCAACGTCAAAAAATTTCCTATTCGAAGAAACACATAACACCTTCAAAAAAGGTAGCCTGCTACAATTTCCAAAAGTATGAGCACTGGGCAAATGAGTGTCCACACAAAAAGAAAAATCCCAGGTTGTCAGCCTTATTTAAAGAAGATCACAAATCATAATGGTAGGATCTATGTTTATGTTCTCCTTCAGACTGCTCAGAAGGATAAATCCGCTATATGGACCCTTCAACATTCTCTGACATTGATTCCATGACAAATTTTGATTCATAATTTAGTGACTTTGGGTAGAATACTCCACCCAATCCACTAAATTGGGGGGTAGATAGCCAAGCTCAATCTGATTTATGCTTGATGAGCACTAAATATCTATAATTGAGACTTGCATAAATTGAAAAATCACTTCAAGAAACATCGATCTGGCAATATGTGATCAGACAAGAGCTCAAACAAGAAAGAGATGCTTTACTCAAAAGACTAGCCAGGCCTCTAGTAATAAAAGACCATAAGAAGTTTCTACATCCTTCTTACAAGGCCAATTCTAATTACTACTCTCATATTGATCTCTATACACAACACATTGATAGTCATAAATACAAACACCAATTTAGGCAAGACAAAGAGGCAATGTTGTTGATGCAAATAAGAGAAAAATAGACCATAATAAGATTAGGATTCAGGAATAGACAAAATCAAAGAATTGAAAGGAATTCTTAAAACTGTCAAGATAGAAGCTTATAACTCATTAGACGAGGAATATTTAAATCTTCTTTTAGAAATAGAATAGATTCCACCTTCTATAATAGGATACAAGAAGAAGATATAAATACAAGAAGAAGAAACACAGACCAAACAAGAACCGGAAAGAACCGAATCACCCCCAGAACTCCAAGTTTGCATAGGTATGAGGTTCTTTATTAAAGTATGGTTTAGTCCTACTGAACATGCTCCTTATCCACTAGACTCTTTCTTAGATTATGGTTGTCAATTAAATTTTTTAATAAGGAAAACAATCCCTAAATATTTTTGGCATTAGACTTCTCAAGGTGTAATATCCATAGATGGTTCATCTATCGAAATGTTTAGAGAAACAAAAGATTTTCCTCTCCAAATAAATAATGAATCATTCAAACAATCATTTCATGGATTGGATAGTATTAGATATGACTGTATTTAGGTGTTAGTTTCATGCAACTAATATCTTCTTTTACCTTGGATCCAAAATAGAAGGTAAAGAAGATGTACATAAATGATCATGTTGTAAATACTGCTTTGCATATTGAAGGTGTGCATAAAAATAAAGATGCATATAACAGGAAATATGTACAACCACCTATTCCTGCATTAGAATTGAATAAAATGGAAAGAATTGCTTGTTTTGCTTTGTCCCATTAGGAAGTCTTAAATCCTATAAAAGTAAGACTTATGAAATATTGCACTTCTGATTCTCTTAATGCCTTTGGGAAAAGAGAGAACTATTTTCTATCTCTCCCACACGATCCTTTGACAAAAATGTCTCCACAAAAGGCTTTTGCTTCTCTTATGTGCCCCTTTGAGATTGAGAATTTACAAGAAGAAATTCAAGACCTTCTGAAAAAAGGATTGATAGAACCTTCAAAAAATGCATGGGCATGTATAGGGTTTTATGTGAATAAACACTCTGAACAAAAGAGAGGAAAAATGAGACTGGTATTGAATTATAATGCTCTCAAAAAATCTTTAAATCCGATTAGGTACCCTCTACCAAATAAGGCATCATTACTTTAGAGAATAAAAGGCAAAACGATTTTAAGTAAATTTGATCTCAAATTTGGTTTCTACCAAATAGGGATCATACTAGAATATCACCACAAAACAACTTGTGTGGTTCCACATGGCTACTATCAATGGAAAGTGATGCCATTTGGATTGAAAAATTTCCCTTAGGAATTACAAAAGAGAATGGAAGACCCGTTAAGAGAATAATCATGGTCGATCATCTATATAGATGATATTTTGGCCTGGTCAAGAAATCTCTAGAAACATTTGAAGCATTTGCAGAAATTCTATGAAGTTGTTTTCGAGAATGGGTTAGTTTTGTCCACCTCAAAAATAGAAATTAGGAAAATAGAAATAGAATTTATTAGATTTAATATTAGTAAAGGACAAATCTTGTTGCAAGAACACATTTTAAATAACTTTAATCAATTTCCAGACATTATCTAAAAAACAAACCAGTTGCAGATATTTTTGGGAAGTCTGAACTATGTCAAACCATTTTATAAAGGGTACCCTGAGGCTATTTTTGTATTAAAACACATGCTAAAGAAGTCACCACCACCATGGACTACTACTATGACTAAAAAAATCAAAAGGATTAAAGAAAAAGTAAAAAGACTTCCTTCTTTGACACTCCCTTCTTAACAAGGTTTGTATATTATTGAAATAGATGCTTCTAATCATGCATGGGGAGGAGTATTAATAGAGAAAATTGAAGGTAGGGAAGAGATTTGTGGGTATGCCTCTAGATCCTTCATAGGTGTCAAGAACTAAATTACGCACCAAGCCATAAGGAATTATTTGTTGTCAAAAAATTGATTCAACATTTCAAGTTGTATCTTAAGCCTGCTAGATTCTTGTTTAGAACAAATTTGAAAATCTTGCCAAACATGCTTAAATCTAAAAAAGTATTAACAAATAGCTATACTAGAATACAAAAGTGGGATGTTTGGTTCGAAAATTTTGATTTTGATGTTGAATATAAGATTGAATACTTGAATTTCCTCTTTCGCATGCTGACTAGAGAAGCAAATCAACCAATTTTGGAAATAATGTCTACTGGAGAATCTAGTAGATGAAAAGTTCCATTAACACCCCAGGAGCTTGCAAAAGAATCCTTAAAGAAAGCACAAAAGGCCATTGAAGAATGTGGATCAATGAGAACCGATATCCTCTTAGTAATAGGAGAACAACAACAACAACTAGCTCTCACTCTCACAAGAGGAGCTATTGACATGCACATGTATAAGGTTCTTATTGGAGAAATAAAAGAATGGCCATTAAAAATCATGATTTTAGAGAAATGGGCTAGAACTTCTTATTTTTGTCTTAATTAAGTTGAAGAAAGGATAAATAGAGGAAGGTTCGGTACTTGGATTGAATATGATAAATATGGCCTATGTTACTGTAACATAGGAATCCATTCTTTATCATGGGAGTCCTGTGTTCTTATCCAATAATGCAATAATATTCCTACCACCCGCCTAGAAATATGCATGTGATGATGAATTAATCAATCACTTGTTTCATATATCTCCTTTATGGATGGACAAAACCAACCATAATCATTCATCAAGTTCTCCCCTGCAGAAATTAGGGATTCCACTTGGATTTTCTACGTACATTCTTCTTCAACAAAGAAATGAAATGAACCTCGCTTTCTTTTCCAAAGAAAAAGGTAAGATTGTGATATGTGTAGATGCCAGAAATATTGTTTAACATACGTGGACATGATGGACAAAATTATTATTGGATAAATTCTTCCCAAGGAAAGATCAGACTTAGCGAAAATTAGAATTCACTGTGTACCTCCAAGTTGATATGGAAGAAGCTTCTAAAAAAGACCTTTGTTTTAATTTTGTCTTGAAAGCCATAGGCACAAAGATAGAGGAACTTAGACCATCACAGTTTGAATTTGTTGTTAAATTTGTTAAAAATGATGGTAAGTTCTTAGGTGTCATTGACCAAGAAGTTGAATATAATTGATCCAGGTGGATATTGGTGGCCACCCACCTATTCCAACTGG
>SNQJ01S0117202.1:10813-21729 GCA_010110895.2 Picea sitchensis
TTGGTTCATTGTTGAGAGAGCAAGAGAGAGAGCATTTTCGAGCAGCAAGAGAGTAGCCATTTCTGAGAGCTAGGGCACGTTTTCCAAGGCTGGATAATAGCATAGAAATCGAGGCAAAGGTTCAACATACATAGGGCACCGTACAACACACATTTCCGTACAACCATTTGTGTGCACAGAAATCAAGACAACAAACAACATTTAATTTTGTCCGTACGGTACAGATTTTATCAGTCCGTACAGTGTATTTTTGGCACAGATTTTAAGGAGGGACAGACATGCACGTGCAAGCCGTACCTTACAGATTCCGTACAGATCCATACAGTCTTTTCTTGGCACAAAAATCGAGACAGATTGCTGTGTGGTTTTTCTGGGAAGGTTGGCACGGTTTTCAAGGCGACTGTATAGCCATTAATGCACCCAAAAATTCGCTGAAGCTGCTGGCACATATTTCGAGGTGACCATACAACATTTTGGTGCCACAGAAATCAAGGAGCAGACCTGTTTTTGATAGCAAAAAATTCTGGAAAGAATTTTGAGGAGTTGGCTCATTTTCCTGTGTGAAGATTTGGCACGGTTGTCGAGATAAGTTTGTCATTTAAATTTCTGAAGATGAATATGCTGTAACAGAATTTTCTGAAGCTCCTAAATAATAAAAATCTCCCTCTCTCACTGGTTTTCCCCTTGTGGGTTTTTCCAGGGTCAAAGTTAGACCAAAAATTTCAGTGTCTAAATTTTCTGAGTTTTGCATACTGCTGATATTTTATTTCTGCACTTAAAACGATGTTCAGAATCCTCATGTTTCAGTTCTGAAGTTTATTTTCTGCTAAGTATTTATTTGCTGATATAAAACTGGGTTTGGGCATTTAACATTGGCTGAAAAATCAACGAGACTGAAACTGGGTTGGGGTCTGAAATTTTAACATATAGCCTATGGGCTTAGATACATTTCCAGTGGAGGTGTAATGCTTCATGGATATGTAGATTCGGATTGGATGGGCAGTACAGTGGACCGAAAGAGCACTTCCGGATATTGTTTCAGTTTGGGTTTAGCGATGATCGCCTGGTCCAGCAGGAAACAGGGCACCATAGCCCAAAGCACTGCAGAAGTAGAATACATTGCTGCAACTGCTGCTAGCAGAGAAGTAGTGTGGCTCAGAAAGCTACTTTCAGATTTGTTCAGTGCAGAGCTAGAACCCACAATCATCCACTGTGATAACCAGAGCTGTATAAAGATCTCCGAGAATTCGGTGTTTCATGACAGGTTGAAACACATTGAGATGAGATACCACTATGTTCGAGACATGGTGCAGAAGAACATTCTCAGTATTCAGTATGTTCCGACAGTAGAACAAACTACAGATATTTTGAACAAGCCACTGCCCTTGACAAAGTTTGTGTACTTTTGAGACAAGCTTGGTGTTGCTGAGAATGCCTCTCTTGCTGAGAGGGAGTGTTGAAATTAGTGCAGTTGCAAAAGCCATTCTTCTGGAGGATGGCATAAGACCCTAGTTGTGGACTAGGGCCCCCAACACACTCTTGGGGTTTCTTGGTATGAGACCAAGCAGTGAGAGCCATGGCATAAGACCCTTATGAGGGCCCCCAATAGATGATTGGGGTTCTTGGTCTAGGACCAAGCAATAAGACCCTAGATGTGTTCTAGGGCCCTTGGATGTGTTCCAGGGAATCCTTGTCCGGTGCGTGGATTGATCCTTGGATGTGTTCATTGGTGGTTGATATAAGTCCCTAGATGTGTCTAGGGCCCTTGGATGTGTTCCAGGGACCCCTTGCTTAATGCATGGGTTGATCCTTGGTCTTGTACCTTGGTGGATAAGACCTTAGATGTGTTCTGGGGCAACCTGGTCTTTGACCAGGTAGATCTTGGTGTAATACCTAGATGTGTTGATGTGTGATCCTCTTCCTGTCTCCCGGGATGGTCCATGAGACCTAGGAGTGTCTATGAATATGGACAAGACCACATTGTTGATGGACCCCCTTATGTAGTGATGATAAAGTTTATAGGTCACTATGAGACTCACGTGGACATGTTTTGCCATTAAGGACCCCCCCTTGACTTTATCTTAATAGGTACCCCCTTGTTGGTTTGTTTTCCCTCTTGGTTTATGTGATTGGGTTTTATTTTTATGTAATTAGGGTTTTAATTAAATATTAATTGACATAATTAAATGTCAATAATTAATTATAATCCTAATTACCCTAACCCCTCTCCCTAACTATAAATTAGACCCTACCCTATTGCATTTTACACTCACTCACTCTCTCCTCACTCTCCTTGCTGCGGCTACCTCAGTGAATACTCCCTCTTGTTGGTGCGGCCTTCCCTTTGATTATCAGTTACAGATCCGCGATTTCTATGCTGGTTGGAAGTTTCTTCTTTGGAGTTTTGCTGAGGTTTGCTGGATTGTTTCCTTTGAGCTGTGAGGTGCCTCTAAGGGCTGCCGGACCTGCCTCTTGCACCAGAGCTGCCTCCCTTTAAGCTAGCGGGCCTGTTCTGTGCGTGCCGGTTCCTTCTCTAGGGCCACGGACCTGTGTGGAGGTGCCGCGGCCTCATTCTGGACCCTCTCCTGTATAAGCTACCCTCTTGCTGCCGCGTGGAGTGCTGAGTTCCCTATGGGGGTTTCTCAGTTTGCTCTCCAGTTTTCTGAGTGAGGGTGTTTGCTCTTTACTAGTGGAGGGTTTGCTTATTTGTCCAGATCTCTTTCCTGTACCTAATCACTGTTTATTGGAGGGTTTTTCTGCTGGGGGTATTGCTGATAAGTATTGCTGTTCTCCTATGAGGGTTTCCATCCATGGAAAAACTGTCCCACAGTTCTCTTTGACAGAGATCAAACCCTAGAGGTTTGATCCATGAACCTAAACTACAGTCTAAGCATACTTACAGAGGCATACATCCACAGATGTGTCAGGTACATCTATCATTGATTCAGGAAGTAAGCTAAAAGTTAATTTTTCATGCTCAGAAATTTTATTTACTTCCAGATCTGTTTATATGTCTTCTTCTTTATGCTGATCCAATGAACAGAAAATTTTAAAGCATTTTTGTTTTTCATTTTTTCCCTAATTCTAACACTCCTTAGAGCCAACATCGAGCTCAATAATCTGTTTGTGACTATCATATTTATTAGTTCCCTTAAAAATACTGCATTTGTCAAAAAATTCCTCCAAGGGTACTAAACATCTCAGGATCCTATTAGTCCTTAATTAGCTAATGATGCCATAGAATCTGCTCGCTAAGTTTTAGACCTGGAGACAACATTAATAGAGAATGATAAGAAACATTGAATTTTATCCCAGGTTGCTTTCCTATACCTCTTAAGTCTTGGGTGCTTTGCTTCACATAAATCTTGTACCTGGGCCCAATGTTATTAGAACCAGACCGATGATTGAACTGATCGACCCCAAAAACCAAAACTGGATCAAAACCAGTGAAAAATTGGATGCAAAGACCGATTGACCAAAAAATGCATAAAATATTCAAATTTTGATAAAAAAATATAAATTCATGTACATCCATGCAAATCCAAACCACTTGATAGAAATATGCAAAGTTTTCTCATGTGTATAACATTGTAAGGGTGAATATAACAAAATGACACAAAGTGAAATACATATCTAAACCAAAATACAGCTACATTGAGGCTCTGAATGCCGTACAAAATCCAAAATTTAATCACACTATAGTCTAAAGTCAAATTAAACCAAATAGTCATTTGAATATTTGGTCTTTTTCGATCAACAAAGTGCACCGATACAAAAGTGGTCAACCTGGCCGGTTCTAATCGGTTCCGTACCGGTTTAGGCTATGTTATCGCGGGATTTGTACTTATGCCAAAGCCCCAACGCAAGTTCCCAGATCCGCGTAACTATAGGATAACCCACCACTGTCACCTTAGTAGGAAATCCCCATGTTTTAGTGATGGATGATGTCCACCACAGGGGAGGCATCCTTGGTAACCTCAAGGGATCAGATAGCAAGTGATATAGCCATGCTTGGAGTACCCTCTCACTGGTTACGTAAGTCAAAGGTCTATGTCTGTGGAATTGAGGCAAATGGAAGTATTTTGGGTACCTGCCTGAAACAAGAACAAATATAGTATGTATATAGCAATTTCCAAGTACCAGTATGATAGTAATACCTCAAGAGACAGTAGGCAATGAAAATATATGCTAGCTGATACAAAATTGCAGCAAACTGACAATCTACAACAACAAATAGTATTTTGTAACAGCCACAAGAAATCTAGTTCAGAATTGCAAGAGAAGACAATGAAAACTTAGGATTTGTCCAATAGATCAATTACCAATTATTACAAGCAATTTCTGAGTGAGTTAAACTAATGTTAGGCTGGTGTACGCAGCAAATTCAAGTAATTTAGATGGTTGTAGCAGTGTTTTGTAACAACAACAATAAGGTTAGTAGATTAGACTAAGCTAGGGTTAGAAAAAGTTAGTGGAAGCCTTCGAGAATGATGCTTGAAAGTTTGTTTGATCAAATTCCTTCACATGAGCAATGAAACTAGTGCCTTTTGGGCTATGGAGTCATTTGCAACAGCACTATGATATAACTTGGAGAGTAATGATAGCAATGTCTAAGGAAATGGGGTGAAGTTTAAGGTGCTAGCACCTTAGGGCCTTAAACTTCAAGCCTTAAGTGAGGAATTTGCTAGAGTACAAGCTCTTTTGGGCTTAGCGAATTCTTTCCTTCCTTAGATTCTTAAAAAATAATAGCAACAAGCTTCTAGAACCAAACTTCTAAAGTGCTAGCACTTTAGGGCTTTATGAATTTACCCTAGGCAAGATTTCCTTAACAATTAATGGATGAAATAATCTAGAGAGAGGAGGAAACACCTTATGCTCCTCTCCTTGGGTTTAAACAAGTAATATACCTTCAATATGAACAAGTAAAACATACCATAAGCATTCAATAAATGAAATGAAATTGCAGATTTTACTTACTTCACCAAGATGTAACCATGCACAAACCCTAGTTGCAGAAGATTTCACCAAGAATAAGCCAAGAAGCATCCAAAAGTTTCCCTCCAAGAGATAGCGCATAAGTAAAAGAGCCAATGTTGCCCAAAGATAGTGAAAATTTTAGTCCTCTTCTGTGATAGGAATGTGTTATCTCCAAATGAATTGGCAAGGTCTCTTATTTATAAGATACCTTGCAACATAATTTTTAAAATGTCAATGTAAAAATAAGAGGGCCAACCTCACAAAATGCCCTTCTTTAGCTCAAAAAATTCAATTTTTACATAAAGCAAATTCTAGAAAGGTGATGTCATCCCTTTCTAGGGTGACATTGAGCTCCAAAGTGTGATGTCATGGCTGGTTTAGTAGAGCGTTGGGCTTCCAAAGGCCATAAACCATGCCACATATGCCAAAATGCCATGCCATAACCTTCTTTTGTCAAAGCATCATCTCCATCAAACCCTATCTCTGAAATAGTGACGTCATGGGCTAGGTGGGTGACGTTTTAGGCCTCCAAAGGCCAACGACCAAGTGGAAGAAGGTGAGAGCTCACCAACGAGTCATGCCCAGGTGCCTCCAAAGGCAACGCCCTCAATCATCAATGTGTAACGTCCATCATCAGGTGGTGCCCCAGGCGTGGGGTCTAGCATCCATCCTTGGGCTCCAAAGCCCTCATGGAGGTCCGAACGAAGTCATCTCCTCATGAATACTTGTTCATCGAGCAAGGTCATGCAAAGACAAACAAGTACGCCCTCTAGGGGTCCACAAGTCACAAGAATCATGTCAAGTAAGCCATGTCTAATACAAGAACCCCCCGAACATGTGCATCAAACCCCCCTTTTCAAATTAAACAAATGCTCAAAGACCTTATAAGTTTTGCCTAATTTAGGTATGGGAGGGGTGTCATGGTGCCCTATTGGGTAAGCCAACACCCAAGTCAAGGGATGTTTCCCAAGAGGATCCTATCTAGGTCATGTAGTGAGTGTGAGGTGGATTTTGGGGTAAGACTTCTAGGTATGGGGTCCTTGACATACAAGGGTTCGTATTGTCTCATTTATGGGTGCCTTTGTAGAGGGTGTGCTGCATCCTTTGTTTTCAATGCAACCTTTTTCTAATCCCTTTGCCATTTAATTTATTAGAGTCCGAACATTGAGTACTATATGCAAGGGAAAGTAAAGAGTACTGCAATGCCACTTGAAGCTAGGATACATTGAGTGCCATGTGCAATGGAAAGTAAAAGACACTTCAATGCACCCCCTTGACAAGAGGGACATTTATTAATTATGTGATTTATTTTACAGGTCCTTCATTATTTCTGGAGAAGCATTTCATTGTTCCCAGGACCCAAGGGCGAGCATCTAGAAGGATAATGATTTGGATTTTATCTTTTGCCAGCTACAATACCTCTGGGCCTTCAACCCCTTCTTCCCATGAAATGAGGTACAATCCCTTCTTGGGTCAATGAGCGTGAATACCCAAAAGATAAGGAAATAGAAGGGCAGAATGATGGAAAGTGGTAAGTATGGACGAGAATGATACAATGACCCTTCAAAGAACCACCCAGTAGAAACCCTTTTCCTGAGGGTGGCCTACTTACTAGGAGACCATGTCACTCACCAAGGTGAAACTAGGCAAAAGGTATAAATTCCAAGCAAACGTTCTATAATCAAGAAATGATTCTTTGCAACATGCTCAAATGCTTCAAATATTAAAATGATACTTACCGTGATACCAGACTTGTTACCTCATGGAGAAAGACCTGCTGTCTTCTTGGACCAAGCCGATGTTGTGGATGCTGCTTTGCTGTCGATGATGAACGATGAGGCGCTGAATAAAAGAGGGGCCCTCCGAGCTCTATTGGTCAATCTGATTCTCGACACTCCATGTCTGGTACCTGGGGGCCTCGAGACATAATCTCCTTAGTTATTCCTAGCCTAGGGGGGTAGCAGGCCAAAATTGGTCATTTTAGGTTTGAGGGGCCAATTCTGCCCAACAACCCCTAGAACCTATTAGATTGGCCAGTTTATTTGATTTTGGTTTGGTTTTGATAACATTGCCTAGGTCACAACCAACTTTGAATTCCCAAGCACTTTTAACAACTTTGTTTCCATAATCCTTACCTGCTTAAGACCTAACAACAAGGGATCGTATTCAACCATATTATTAGTACACTCAAATTCCAATCGAAAAGAAAATGAGAAAATAGTACCTTTGGGATGTGAAAACAACCTTCGCACATGTTTTTGATTTGGATAGAACACCATCAAAGTTCATGGTTCATATGCCCTTTGAAAATTTCTCACTAATAGGGTCAAGTGGTGCCATTGGTGGTTCATGATCATCCATTGATAAATAGTAAATATGCACCCAAAGTTGGCTCTAGAAGTTCATGGTACAAAGGCTCATTGCCCAACGTTTTTGGATCTTCAACATGGTGCAACATATTCTTTTTGAACAACCTTACGTTAAAACACTTGTCAATGAGAATGTCTGCATAGGACCAATCCATCTGAATCCTACCACCTGTATCCATTGCCCTCTTCCTTGACAAGAGCATATACCATTTAGTTAGGCAATCATTGAGAATCGTGTCCATGGTAAAAACCTTGCTTGGATACTCCTGCAAGCGAACTTCAAGGTCTTTGATTACCCAACATACTTCAACGTCTCGTGAATCCATGTTTTGCACATTTTGGTATGGCCTAGAATTTTTTAGTTCTAACTTGTTCATTACTTCCAAAGTTATAACCTTAGTGGAAGCACTAGAGTTAACCATACAATTGTGATGCAAAAGACCAGTAACAAAAAATGAATGTGTTACAACAAAATCTAGCACCCCCAAATGATGTAAAGTCCCAAGTATCAAGGGGCTAGTCTTGTGCAAGTTAGGAAGGCTACCCACTGTCACCTCGGTAGCTCTTCCTCCCTCTTTAGGTTGGCTTTTCTCCAACTAAAGGGGGGCTTCCCTAAAAGGTAGGATTGCTAAGGCTATGGAGTGGAGGCTGCAGGTGATGTATGAAGAGTAAGCCTTAACAAAACATATGTTGTAGCATATATAAAAAATGGAAATGGGAATGAAAGGAAAGGAAGAAGAGGGAACAAGGAAATGGGATGATATGGGACCGATGCCTATCAATCTATGGGCTAATGGAGTCATGAAACATTGCATGAATGAAGAAACAAGTGTATCACAATCAACTACTTTGGATGGTTATATGGTAGAAAGAGCTAGTTTGCCGCATTCAACCTTTGGGATGAAAGAACCTGTTGATACATTCATCATTTGGGTGTATACTTAAGGTTGATGCAATTCAACCTTAAGTGTTTGCTGGAAATTAATGTGTGAAAACTTAATCTTGGAGAGCTAGGGGTGCTACTCATCAAAGAAATTTGAAGGTGCTGTCATATTAGGCTGAATTATAATTCCATTTATGAAGAAAATAAAACAGAATTATGACAACAAGGAAAGCAAGAAGGAGAATCTCCTCACATGGATTTACTCTTAAATGAAAAAGATTTCATTAATAGGCCATCAAATTAAAATGATAGCAAGAGGTTTTCTAACTTTCTACACATAATTAACAACAAAATTGAAGAACATGTAAATAACCATATAACAAAGTAGATCAATACCTCACTTCTTCATTAGTTTTCAAGAATTTGATGTATAAGGGAGCTCCACATCAATCATCTCCAAGCTCGACAATCTCCTATCACTTCTCTTTTTCATGATCCTCCAACTTCCACTTAACCCATTTACAAATGAAATTGAGAGAAACTCCTCTATATAGAGTGAGTTAAATCTCTCATACAATAAAATATATTATCCTTCTAACTAATTCCATGACAAGTCAAAATAATATTATAATAATGGAGTAGTTAGATCTCTCCTAAATCTATGTTTGATGATGTTGCAACATGTGAAAAATAGCCTCTCAAAGGCAATTTGCCCTTATCCAAAATAGTAAGAGCATGCACCAAAAAATGTTCATGAAGGGGATGCACCACCAAGAAATAGGCATTAAACCTATGTTGCATGAAATGCACCCCCTCGATACTAGGTACGTTTCCGTATTGAAATGCTGAAACACGTTTTGTATGGATTGAAATGCGTTTAAGTGTCTGTACAACATGTTTAAGTTCGTATGATGCGTTGTAAAAGCCAAAAAACGAACAAAAAACAACCCAATTTATTTTTTGGGGGCTTCACCCCTGAAACCCTAGGAAAGGGGGACCTAACAAGCCCACATTGCAACCCCCCCTAGCCCCCAACACAATGTACAACGCATGGGGCTAATCATGCAAATAATATAACACATACCCAATAACTATTATTTCCTTTTTCGTTTCATTTATTAGAAATTTGTTTTTTATTTTTATTTTTTTGCAGCAACAATGGCTTCCAACCAAGGTACTTATAGTCCAATGCCCAAGGCCAACAAGAGGATTGACTATTATCCTCTTTGGAGGCATGTTACAAAGGTTTCAAGAATTCCTAGTGGTGGTTCATGGGAATGGATATGCAATCTTTGTCCAGTTAGATGGTGGATTTGTCATGGAACAAATAATGTACATTTGCAAAGCCTTGCCATTCGTATTCTTTCACAAGTGGCAATCTCTTCATCAACAAAAATAAATTGGAGCACCTATAGTTTTATTCATTCAGTGAAGTGCAATAGGTTGGGTTCGTAGAAGGCTGAGGATCTTGTTTATGTGCATTCCAACCTTCACTTTGCATCTCGGAGGGGTCTAGAATATAGTAGTGGACTTTCTAAAGAATGGGATGTGGACCCAGAATGCCCCGACTTGGACATCTCTCTTGCTGCACTGAATCTTGAGGAACCTAGAAGTGGAATTGGAAACACTTCTACCAATCCACATTCCATTATTGAACGTGCATCTTGTTCTATTTTCCACGATGAATATGAAGATGAGGATGATGACTATTGGGCTTTACTAGCTTAGCTCATGTTTTATTTTTATGTTCACTGTTCATAGTTCATACACGTAGCATTGTAGCCTCAAGGCTCTTATATAAAGGCTAGATATATAGCCGCATTTATAAATAATAAAAGTTTTTGGATATTACTGCTTGCACAATACTTGTAAAATGTCTTTTATGTTTCTCATTTAAATGTTCTTGCTCATTTATTCATGAATTTGTATTTTGAATCATAATGTTAAATGCTTTCTTTCAAAGTTTCAATATAATTTTTTGAAATCACACATTATATATATATATATATATCGTGTTTCCCCGTTTCTTAATTTTTGAGGGGTCATGTTTCCAACATGTTACTGTTTTGGATGCACGATTCTGTTTCCCCGTATCATGCAACCTAGCATTAAACCAAGTCAAATGCCAAGTGTCCACATGAAATGTCCCCTCCAAGAATGTGCATGCATGCAACCACTCCACATGTGTGCGTTCCAAGGTAACCAACTCCGTAGATGAATGTGCTAGATGCCAAGTGGATGGAGTGCTCCACAAGAAATGTAGTAAAAACCCCAAAATAGAAAATTGACCATCTCCACAAAGCAAATCCAAGGAGATAAGGGCGAATTAGAGTTTTAACAATGCCAAAACAACATGAAATAATAATATAAATATCTTCAAGAATAACAAGAAATGTCTCCACAAGTGTGCCCTCCAAGAATATCCAAAAATAGTAAGAAGAAACCTTCCACATGTGTTCCCTCCAAGAATAGTCTCCAAAAATAGAAAGGAGACCAAGTACAAGAGCATGCTAAGTCAAATGTGTGAATCTCCTCATGTGCCATGTGTTGAAATAATGTAACTGCAAAGAGTATTCTTATTATTATTGATATATTATTCATAGGATCAATCCCCATTGTGGATTGATCATGTCGGTTATTGTAAAAGGACCAAATCCCCTTTTGCGGATTGGTCAAAAGACAATTGT
>SNQJ01S0117205.1:0-17183 GCA_010110895.2 Picea sitchensis
TGTCTTGAAGTTCTATAAAACATATTGAGAGATGATGAGGATGAAAAAACTAGAGGTTTCATAGATGTTAATGTATATGTGAGCCTAATTGAGGATGTTGATGGCTTGGATAGGATTGACTTGCAGTATCATGAAAATACACAAGTCTGTGAAAAGGAATTTAAGATTTTCGGGAATTATTTAGCCAAGGAATATGAGGATGAAATGGTATAACATTTGAGGTTCATGAAAACACAAAGGTTTATGAAAAGGAAGTTAAGATATTTGAGAATTAATTAGCTAAGGAATATGAGGATGAAATGCTAACAATGTCTAATACACTTTATACTACTTTTGGTTTTTGTACATATCAAGAGATAGAAGTTCCACCTCATGGTTTTAATTTCATTTAGAAAGAGAGATTATCCTATTATCTATTGTAGTGAATGTGTGTATAATCAACAATGATTATGTGGTCCTTAATTACTTATAGAAATACATAGCAAGTAATTCAATATATTATTGTAGTTCTTCTTGGTTTTTCGAAATATAGTGTTCTAATTCTTTACTCCTAACACCTATATTATATATGACTAGACTATGGTTGTTGGCATAGGGGCAAACCCAAGGTTCAATGCTTCAATAGCGCACCAAAACCCTAACTATCGGCCCTTTCAAAAACACCTGCGAAGAAGATGAAGTCTCACCCGAGATAGAGGTAGGGGTGGTTGTAGAACTCCAGTGTCTGCAACCTTAGCTGAGACACATATCTCTGATTACAACACCTTAGAAGAGCACTTAGTGGTTGTCATTCATTAGTACCTAGCCTTTATCTACAACATGGATAAACCCTAATTACAGTGCAACACAATATTCAACAAGATTCAACACATTCGAGCATCAAGCACATCAACATAGATCAGATCTAGCATCTTATTCACATCAATAAGAACTAAGCTATCATATTTATCTAAGAATACATCATTGCACTAATAATTAATCATATGAACCATAAAACAACCATAATGCACAAAGAAACCACAACATAGGATATACGTGGTTCACCCCAGCCTGGGGCTACGTCCACCAACTCTTCTTCTCTTTATTTTCTTCTATCAATTATCTACATGCACAGAGCCACACGGTCCTACTCCACATAGGACAGGAAATTTGTGCACACCTCGCCAGATCCTCCATCCCCGAGCTATGTTACAGCACAAAACCTTTACACAGTCTCTTACAGTCACTTGCACTCAGCCTTGCAATCCTCACATAGTATGCACAAAGAATTTACAACTATCACTTGCACTTAGCACATTGGCCTTCACTTGCCCTTAGCACCTAGCATCACACCTCTTATTTACATCACCTAGATTTCTATTTATATAGATTTCTATTTATACATTACAAAAGGGCCTAGACATGGGTGAACATCTGGGCCGACATCCCCATACCCGTTAAATAAGCCCAAAACCCAAAAATACCTAAAAGGGGCCGAGATCTCACGACCTCCAGTTTGAATTGCGTTCTACCTTCAACAAATTATCGAAGTCCCAAAATAGGCCAAACCTAACCAAGAATCTCCAAAACTTGGTCAAGGGTCAAAAAGCCCCCAACACTCAGTTGTGACTCATCCCGAGTCACTCTGATATGGGTAGCTATTCCTCAAAATCCTCGAGCTTGGATCGAGTTGCTTCAACCTACTGCTGCGCTAAGGCCTCCTGCTCAACAAACTCTTTAAGAACTTCCTCGTTCATAAGTACTTCCAAGCATTTCTCAACTACAGTGACTACTTGTTCTAGTTCTGCTCCTCATCTTTCAATCTCTTCAAACAGTTGGCAAGATGCATCCTGGACTATCTGGAGCTTCTGAGTTACTTCCATGACTTTTCTTTGTATGGCATGGACATGTTGTTTAACAATGCATTATTCATGGGATCGTTTTATTGTCTCAATTGATGACAAGAGCTTCAGTTGTTCCTGTACCATTGTTGCTTGCTTCTTTGGCTCCTGGAATTGTGATTCTAGTGTCTTCAGTTCAGGGTCCTTAGTAAGTCGCTCATACATCTTCGCACCTCTACTGCTAAGTTGTTGACATTCCAAAGCTAATGCTTTGATCATCTCAACTCCGCTACGGGTAGTGGCTTCTCTTGGGTCTCTCACGTCTTGCAGAGTACTTAGTACTATTTGTAGCTCTAGATCTGCTATTCTCTGTTGAAGCAGCTCAATGGATTCAGTAAGCCTCAACACTTGATGCTCTACTAGGTCTTCCTCCATTTTCTCTAAGCCTGTCATAGAGCGAAATGTTGTGTTGACTACTTCTTTGACTCTGACCTGCTCCACAAGCAATTGTTCTTTCTCCTGTTAGACCTGTGCTTTCTCCTCTTCGAAATTTGTTTGGAGGGCAACCTTCTCCTGCTGCGCATCCCTGTGTTTCTCTATTACTTCCTCTTGTGCTTTCTTCAAGGCCATTGTGACTTATTTTGTTTCTTCTTGTGTGTGATGAAGGTGAGCTTCGGTCGCATTGGCTAGTATGGAGAGTTGGGTAGGCTCATCTCCCAAATTTGTTTCTTTTGATGGCAGGGATGCAGTGGACACTGTGCGGCTGGAGTGAAGGGCCTGTTGTACCCCTCCTAGTTATTCTTCAATTTTTTCATACACGGTCTCTTGCTTAGCTTCATTTCTCTGCAAAAGATCTTTTGAGGCATCTGATACAACTCTGATGATGAAGTTGAAGTCATCAAGCATGAGCATAGTCTAGAGCTTGGTCTTACTATATTTTGACTTCTTCCATGATGTGGGTTTCATGGGAGAAACCATTGTTTTTTTAGATGGCTCTACATCATCAGGGGGATTCTTTGGAGGTGTTACTTCAGCTTGCTTCTGCTCATCTTATTTTCCATTGTTCTCTTCTTTATACACTTTGTCATCACCTCCTTCTCCAAGTGATTCTAAAGCAGTTTCTTCTGATGCACTGCTCAGCTGTTGGACCTCTTCTATTCTTCCTTCTGCTAGTTCCAGGTGTATCATGCCCTTCATGAGTGACAACCAGGATTCTAATTAGTTTAGGATCGAAAAGTTCTGCAGGGTCAACAGTGATAAGGAGTTCTACAGGCCACTCCTTAGTTAATTCTAATAGTTCTTCCTCTGTGAATTTGTAGTAACTCTGTAGTACTTCTTTGTGTTCGTCTCTGCATGCAGTGATGTAGATAAAATGTCTGTATGCATGGAACTTCACAAATTTCATGAACCTATGCAGGGTCTTCGACATTATACAAGAGACAACCTCAATAGCCCTCTTCAACTGCAGGTAGTAGGTGTGGAACACCACATTTGACTGCCATTGTTTTCACATATCGCTCGAATACCAAAGCAAAGTGAACTTCACAACTAAGGGTTCAGATAGTTCTAGTTTAGGGAAGGTCACAGCTTCTAAAATCTCCCAAGCTATGAACACGATGAGGATCAACAACCAACTAAAATGGAACTCATAGCCCTGATCCTGAGCTTCATGAAAGTCTAGGTCTAACTGGTTCACTAAGTAATTTTCCCAGTTCATTTGTAGCCCCTCCATGCATTTCCCTGCAAGGTAAAAAATAAACCTTGTGACCTGCATGGGTTTTTCCTTCCGGACTAGCTTACCAGCAATCAACTCGCAAACAAGGTGTACTGCGCCATTCTGGATGGAGGCTACCTTATAGCCTCACTTCCCCTTATCCACATCGTCATATCTATATTTAATCTTCTGCACGAGGGCGTAGTATACAACCTTTCCTGGGTAAAATTCTTGCAGGTCTGGTCCCTACATGCTCAATATAGTGATTTGATGGATTAGTGCCAGATTGATGGTGATGCATCTTTCTAGCCACAAATAACCATCATGGAAGCTCAATAGCAGGATCTTAACTCACATGTTAACCTCCTGGTGCCTTCCAAAATGGGGTATTTTCATCACGTTCAAAATAGTGGACTGCGCGAGGTCCATAGTACATGGTTGGGGGATTATTATCGACTTCTTCCCCTTCTTCCTAGTCAAATATCTGTGAGGTGAGAATATGTTGAAGTTATTGTGATCCCCTAGGTTAAAGTCGTTGATCCTTAGTGTCATGATCTTATCCATCTGAGGCTTGCATGTGTGTATTCCCTTTGGGAGGTACACTATGACCAAGGTGTAGTCGAAGTCCCTGGGAACACTGTCACGATTCACCGCATCAGCGAGGGTGGGATGTAGTCGGGCAGGATGGATGGGATTGAATTTGCATTCACCAAGTCATCTCGATTCTTGGTTCTTTTCTCGGTAGAAGATCTTGATGGTATGGATCCGCAAGCAGTCGACATGTAGGCTTCCACTCCTCTTGTCAATGAAGCTTGAATTATGACGAACATCACTTTCTCATCCATGAGTTTGATTATAACTTCTTTGACAAACTTTTCTACGTCGCTAAGTTCGTGCGACATGCACTCTCAAGATCGGATAGCTGAGGTCAATGAACAAATGCTCAATGCAATAGAACAGGTAGCAATGTCTCAGTAAGCACATCATAGTAACAATGAGTTCTCTTGGTTAGGATACTCAACTCTCACATGAGAGACTTGGGTTCAAGTCTCGACAACAGAACCATTTGTTGGCATAGGAGCATACCCATGGTTCAATGTTTCAGCAACGCACCAACAAAACCCTAACTACCGACCCATTTGGTAACACCTGCAAAGCAAATGAAGTCTCACCCGAGGTAGAGGTAGGGGTGGTTGTAGGACTCCAGTGTCTGCAACCTTAGTTGGGACACAGATCTGTGATTACAACACCTTAATCGAGCACTTAACAGTTGTCATTCCTTAGTACCTAGCCTTTCTCTACAGAGAAGATAAACCCTAATTACAGTGCAACACGGTATTCAACAAGATTCAACACATTCAAGCATTAAGCACATCAACATAGATCAGATCTAGCATCGTATTCACATCAATAGGCACTAAGCTATCATATTTATCTAAGAATACATCATTGCACTAAGGATTAATCACATGAACCATAAAACAACCATAATGCACAAAGAAACCACAACACAAGATATATGTGGTTCACCCCAATCCTTGAGCTATGTCCACCAACTCTTCTTCTCTTTATTGTCTTCTGTCAATAATCTACATGCACAAAGCCACAGGGCCCTACTCCACATAAGACAGGATATTTGTGCACATCTCGCCACATCTTCCTTCGCCAAGATAGGTTACAACACAAAGACTTTACACAGTCTCTTACAGTCACTTGCACTTAGCCTTGCAATCCTCACACAATATGCAAAAATCATTTAGAACATTATCCTTCACTTGCCCTTAGCAACTAGCATCAAACCTCCTATTTACATCGCCTATCTTTCTATTTATACATTACAAAAGGGCCTAGACATGGGTAAACCCATGGGCCAACATCCCCATACCCGTTACATAAGCCCAAAACCCAAAAATCCCTAAAAGGGGCTGAGATCTCGTGATCTCTGCTTCGACTTGCACTCTGCCTCAAACCTGACCAAGGATCTCCAAAACTTGGTCAAGGGCCAACAATGATATATTCTGAAAAAAAAATTACAATACCAATTTTCATAGATTCACATTATTATTGTGAAGTGTCTAAATAAGTGTTAATTTAGTGAATATATTTTTTAATTTAGTGAATATATAAGTGAATAATACATCTTTCTGCATGAAATTAAAAACACTAGGTGGAACTTTTGTCTCATGATCTGTATAAGGTCCAAGGTGTATTAGAAGTTGCTAGCATTTCATCCTCATATTCCTCAGAAAAATAATTCTCAAAGATATTAACCTCCTTTTCACAAACCGGTATTCTTTCAAGAGACTGCAAGTCCTCAATCTTATCCAAGCCATCAACATCCTCAATTTGGCTCACATGTCATCTATGAGACCTGCATTTTTTTCATCATTTCCAGCTCTTAATATGTTTTCTACACCTTCAAGGAAGACTATTATAGTCCTTGGAATCAGAAAGGATAGAAGATCACAAAGTGGTTGTATGCAACCTATAATGGTAAGGTATCCGTTAAAGAAAAAAAGATCATGTTATCAACCTAGCATCATCAAAACAATGGATGCAAAAAAATTACACATTCACAAAAAAGAAAATCTTCATACTTTATTTGTTCCTCACTTCCACTAGAAGTTGCATTTGAAACTCCCCTGGTCACCTTTTTCTTTATATCTAATTCATCATTTGCTAGAAAAAACAAAAGTGGAGGAGATATGTTGGCATTGAACACAACCTACAATGTAAATGGAATGAATTAAAACTAAAGTATCAAGTTATGTTACATGTACAATGTGACACTCTTAGAAAGTAACAGTAAGAATCCAAAGTTGAATTCTGGTATAAGTTTCGTCAATGTCGAGGGAAGAATTTCTTCCAATTTGCGAGAGAAAACATTTTCCTTTTCAAAAGTTCTAATAAACCTATAACTAAGGATTCGATGGAGCACTATGATATGAGGAATTGTACATATAGATAAAAGAATATTTATTATACTTTCGTATTGTTCATCAAGTATGGAATACCTTATTATCAAAATATGCATCATAAAAAAAAGAAGTCATGTTCAGTTGGTTTGAAAAATAAAATAGGTAAGAATCAAATTTGATTAGATTGTAATATAGATGGGATTCTTCGTTTTAATTGGGTTGGTTTTTTGGGTTAAGTGTTCAGTTATTAGTAAAATCCAATAAGTTTTGTACTCGGTTCTGTATTGTAATATTGGAGATACCTCGATTTAACCTTCATCTATCCAAGCATAACTATCAATACATACCTTCATTGGCACATTTCAGATGTTTTAACAAAGGACACTACCTCTATTTTTAGAGAAGAGAACCTATTAAATCTGTAGTTGTGATATATATCATTGTCCGCTCTTAATATGTTTTCTATACTTTCAAGAAAGATTATTATAATACTTTATTATAATACTTGGAATCAGGAAGAAGAGAAGATCACAAAGTGGTTGTATGCAATATTTAATGGCAAGATATCCGTAAAAGAAACAAATCTCATATTATAAATCTAGTATTATCAAAACAATGGAGGCAAAAAATTACACATGCAAAGAAACAAAAGCTCCATACTTTATATGTTCGTCACTTTCACTATAAGTTGCATTTGAAACTCTCCACTTAGCCTCTTTCTTTATATCAAATACATCATTTGCTAGCACAAACAAAAGTGGAGGAGATGTTGGCATTGATCACAACTTACAATGTAAATGGAGTGAATTAAAACTAAAGGCTCAAGTTATGTTACACGTGAAATGTGACACTAGTAGCAAGTAATAGTAGGAATCCAAAGTTATTTCCACCAAAACTTGCTCTCTGGCTCCTGCAGTAATATTAAATATTGTTCAACATGATTCTTTCATTATAGTTTTCCTCATGTTTTGTTGTAAGAAGATGCTTATGACAAAATAACGAACATGACAAAATACAAGATAAAAGGTTAAACACTAAAGTAAATCCACCAATTTTTGAATTTGGACTCTTTATATGAAGGGTTCCTATCTTAGCCATTGCCAATAACAATATTACCCACTATTGGTAAAGCTAGTAAAGTAGGAGGAAATACAAACAGTGAGAAACAGTGAGAAAATGCAAGCATCAATTAATCCCTCAATTTTCATCTTTCTTTTGGCTCCAATTTGAAAATTCATGTATTGATTGACGATTTATTTTTCGAAAAGTTGGTGGAACTTTTTCTTGAGTATCTGGGATCAGAGTTTATATCACAGATTTAATATAAAGTATAAAAAAATTTACTATTAATTTGTAGTTAAGATGAATTTGTATTATTTATTTAAATACAATTTTTTTTTTTTTTATTATAGAAAAGTCTTTTATATTAATAGAAATAAATTATTTGTATTTAAAACATCCTTCACCATTTGTTGTTTTTACTTCTTTATGAATAGTGGGTAATATTGTTATTGGCTATGATGTGTAGACTAAAGTCTTAGTCCACACATTTTTCATAGTTCTTGAAAATATTTACATGATACATTTTTTTCTTATATTCTATATATTTATCAATAATTTAGAGGTTAAGATAGGGACCCTTCATATAAAGAGTCAAAATTCAAACATTAGTGGATTTAATTTTATGTTTAGCCTTTTATCTTCCATGTTGTAACCACAATTAGGCTTTTCCTCACATCTCAATTTTTGTGTGTAACATTACTTCATCCTTTATTTTTAAATCACTCCATTTACATTTCAGGATGTGATCAATGCCAACATATTTCCTCCACTTTTATTAGTTCAAGCCAATGTTGAATTCAATATAAAGAAAGAGGCCAGGTTGGAAGTTTCAAATGAAACTTCTAATAGAAGTGATAAACAGATAAAGCATGAAGCCTTTCTTTCTTTGAATGTGTAATTTTCTGCATCCATTTCTTTTATGATTTCATGTGGATAACATGAGCTTCTTTTATTTTACATATACCTCGTCATTCAAAGTTGCATAAATCCACTTTGTGATCTTTTAGCATTGTTGAATCCAACTACTATTACAGTCTTCCTTGAAGTTCTATAAAACATAATGAGAGATGGTGATGCCTTTAAGTTCTATAAAACATATTGAGAGATGGAGAGGTTGAAAAAAACTACAAGTTTCACATATGTTAATGTACATGTGAGTCTATTGAGGATGTTGATGGCTTGGATAGGATTGACTTGTAGTCTCATGAAAATACACAAATTTGTGAAAAGAAATTTAATATCTTTGAGATTTATTTAGCCAAGGAATATGAAGATGAAAGGGTAGAAACCTTTAAGGTTCATGAAAACAAACAGGTCTATGAAAAGGAACTTAATATTTTTGAGAATTAATTAGCCAATGAATATGAGGATGAAATGCTAACAATGTGATACACCTTATACTGCGTTTTTTTTTTGTACATATCAAGAGATAGAAGTTCCACCTCATGGTTTTAATTTCATGTAGAAAGAAAGATTATCCTCTCACTAGGGAATGTGTGTCTAATCAACAATAATTATGTGGCCCTTAACTACTTATAAAGCTACATAGCATGTAATTCAATATATTATTGTACTTGGACCTAGTTTTTCAAATATAGTGTTCTAATTCTTTTCTCCCAACACCTATATTATATATGGGTAGACTATGATATATTTTGAAAAAAATTGGCAAGACCAATTTTCATAAATTCTCATTATTATTGTGAAGTCTATAAGTGTCTAAATAAGTGTTAATTTAGTGAATATATTTTTTAGTTTGCATTGATTGTAGTACTTTTTTTTTTGTTATTAATAATTTTTCTATCAAAGTATTAACAAAATGTACATAATTTCCACTACAACAAACATTCAACCAAAGTATCCAATAATGACCCAAGACCTAGATATCCATCAATGACCCAAAATATTTTTTTCCTACAAACCAACTATAAAAAAAACTACATAACAAAGCAAGTCTGCAAAATTATGATAGTATCTGGAAACAAAGAGAATTGTACTAGAAACAAAAATTTAAATATCAGTCAACCAAAGTATGAACCCTGGGCAAAACCTAGAAAAATAAATTAAAATATCAATCATCCACAGTATGAACCCTGGACAAAGCCTAGAAAAAAAAATATTAAAATATCAGTCATCCAAAGTATGAACCCTGGGCAAAGCCTCGAATTTTTTTTTTAAAATATCAATCATCCAAAGTATGAACCCTGGGAAAGCCTTGGATAGGATGGCATCTATCCCAATAAGGCAAGGAGATAGACATATTCCAAAGGTAGCCCATTGTCCCGAGGCAACTACATAGAGCCTCCATTGCGTTTTACCAGCTAGGATATCATTGTTAATAATATCTTAGTGTCCTTGTTCTTAGAGAAACCCAAATCAGTGATTATTTCCCCACATGCTAATCCATAACATCATCCGCCTAATAATCCCTAATTAGCTTCACGTCCTCTTCTACTTAATTAGAGAAATCCAAATCAGTGATTATTTCCCACATGCTAATCCATAACATCATCCTCCTAATAATCCCTAATTAGCTTCACGTCCTCCTCTAATTAGCAATGGAGCCGATAGAGCTGTGGTAATGGAACGCCACATTCTCCACAGCAAGGTCGCCCTCATTTTACAACCTGCAAAATTTCTGGCATGACATGACTAAGGATGATAGGAGACCAGACACAAAGATCCAAATCCTTCTAGACTCTTTTAGAAATAGAAACACAAAACAACCAAGAAATATCATTATCTATGTTTAACCTTCTCCCCACAATTGTTAAACATATATACTGACTGTGGGGAGAAGTTGTTAAACATTTTACAACCTACAAAATTTCTGGCATGACATGACTAAGGATGATAGGAGACCAGACACAAAGATCCAAATCCTTCTAGACTCTTTTAGAAATAGAAACACAAAACAACCAAGAAATATCATTATCTATGTTTAACCTTCTCCCCACAATTGTTAAACATAGATACTGACTGTGGGGAGAAGTTGTTAAACATTTTACAACCTACAAAATTTCCGGCATGACATGACTAAGGATGATAGGAGACCAGACACAAAGATCCAAATCCTTCTAGACTCTTTTAGAAATAGAAACACAAAACAACCAAGAAATATCATTATCTATGTTCGTGTCATTGATTTTGTTGATTGTAAACCTTACTCAGAAAGATTTAAATTTCAAAATATAATGGTCTCTTATTTACCTACTGATTCTTTTGGTTAATTTTTGTTTAAAATATTAATTTTTTTTTTCTAAGGAAAAAAAAATAATTCTCATTGAAAAAATTACAATCATAAGGTGCTCATAACACTATCCAGAAAGTTACTTAAAGAAAAAAAATTAATAAATACAATGCTTAGAAAATAAACATAATCTCATGTATAAATCAAAAGGAATTGTTAATTTGAACCCTTATTGCCATATTACATTCCAAAATGTATCATAATCTAGTCATATATAAGATAGATGTTAGGAGAAAAGAAGGAGAACACTATATTTTGTAAAAACAATGAAGGAACTACAATACTCTATTGAATTATCTGTTATGTAATTTTATAAATAATTAAGACCACATAATCCTTGTTGATTAGACACTCATTTTCTACAATATATAAGAGGATAATATCTCTTTCTACATGAAATTAAAACAACTAGGTGGAACTTTTGTGTGATGATTTGTAGAAAAACCAACAATAGTCCAAGGTGTATGTGAAGTTGCTAGCTTTCCATCCTCATATTCCTCTGCAAAATAATTCTCAAAGATCTTAACCTGCTTTTCTGTGTTTTCATGAGAGTGCAAGTCCTCAATCTTATCCAATCCATAACCATCCTCAATTTGGTTCACATATACATGAGCATCTATGAGATCTGCATTTTTTTTCATCCTTGCCGGCTCTTAATATGTTTTCTAGACCTTAAAGGAAGACTATTATAATTCTTGGAATCTAGAAGGATAGAAGATCACAAAGTGCTTGTATGCAACCTTGAATAGAAAGATATCCCTTAAAGAAAATAAGCTCATGTTATCAACCTAGCATCATCAAAACAATGGATGAAAAAAATTACACATGAAAAGAAAGAAAACCTTCATACTTTATCTGTTTGTCACTTCCACTAGAAGTTGCATTTGAAACTCCCCACTTCACCTCTTTATTTATATCAAATTCGTCATTTGATAGCACAAATAAAAGCTAATGAGATATGTTGTCATTGAACACAACCTACAATGTAAATGGAGTGAATTAAAACTAAAGGCTCAAGTTATGTTACATGCGAAATGTGACACTGGTAGCAAGTAACACTAGGAATCGAAAGTTATTAACGGAATTGTGGTATACGTTTCATCAATGTCAAGGGAAGAATTTATTCCAATTTGCTAGGGAAGACCTTTTAGTTTTAAAAAGTTGTAATAACCCTATAACTAAGGATTGAATGGATCACTACTATAAAGTGAATTGGAGATATTGATAAAAGAATCTTTACTTTTCGTGTTCAACTAGCTTGAAAAATAGAATAGGTAAGAAATAAATTTGATTATATTGTCAAATAATCTTTTTTTACGCATACGCCTTTAGTACAATGGGATTCTTCATTTTAGTTGGGAAAACGTTTGCCAAAATTACTTAGCGAATACGATATTGAAATTACTTACATAAAAGGAATGGTAAACAAAGTGGCAGAAGCGTTGACTCGGAGACCAGAAGCATTGACTCGGAGACCACACGTATTCTCGGTGATACCTCTTTGGAGGAATCTTCGAGAAAAGATTCTAGATATACAGTTCGATGATGACTAGTATAAACAGGTTAAGGAAAATATTAGACAATACACCATGATGGTACCAAAGTTTACAGGTTATACATTGGACAATGACAGATTGATGAGCTATAATAACAAGATTTACGTACTTCCTAACGATGAATTAAGAAGTTTTATCTTACACGAAGCTCATAGAGAAGTGTACATGGCTCATCCAGGACTCACGAAGATGAGGGTAGACCTTAAGACTTTATTCTTCTGGAATGGAATGAAGGAAAACATAGCTAGTTACATGGCGCGATGTCTAGAATGTCAGCAGGTGAAAGTTGAACATAGACATCCGACAGGATTATGACAACCACACACTATTCCATAATCTAAATGGGATGTCATTTCGATGGAATTTATCATTCGATTGCCACTCACTAAAAGGAGGCACGACTTGATTTTTGTGGCAGTTGACACTCTGACAAAGAGTGTGAATTTCATTCATGTGCATACGATGTATCAGGCGCCAGACATAGCTAGAGTTTTTTTCAGTGATATTGTAGTACTACATGGTGTACCGAGAAGGATCATATCCGATCGAGGATCGATGTTTATAGGACAATTTTGGACTAGTTTCCAAGAGGCCTTGGGAACACAACTAAACTTTAGTACATCATATCAGTCTGAGGCAGACATGAAGAAACAAAGAACGAAGCAATTTTGGAAGGTATGTTGCATATGTATGTGATGGACCAATAGAAGCGTTGGGACAATTTATTCCCACTCGTAGAGTTTGCATACAAAAAAATCTATCAAAGTACCATTATGATGGCACCTTTTGAGTTTCTTTACGAGCGACCCTGTTGGATGCCATTGAGATCAAATCGACTTGAGGATAGGGTCCTGGATGGATAAGAGGTGATCCAAGAAATGGAAGAACAAATGAAAACAATAAGATGAAAAATAAAAGAAGCACAAGATCGACATAAGAGTTATGTTGATGCGCATTGCGTTGACCACAATTATGAAGTTGGCAACCAAGTTTTCCTACGGGTGAAACTCCACAAGAGTTAAACCAAGTTTAATAAGAGATATAAACTCTCTCCTAGGCTTGTGGAACCTTTTGAAGTTGTGGAAAGGAAGGAACCGTGGCTTATCGACGAACCTTGATTGATTCTTTGAGGCACATGCATGATGTTTTTCATGTATTTGTTTTGAGATATTATGTTAGTGATCCTACAGATGTGATTGTCATGAGTTATTTGTAGGTGTTTCAGGAGGGTGCACTCACCACAAATACAATCCACATTCTGGACCATTGCATTCGACAGCTACAGTGTGGAACGGTCAGGTCAAGGTTCAGTGGGACAATTATAGTCTACACTCGGCTACCTCAGAGGACGCATATGATATGCGTCAACAATTTCCTTACTTATTTGCTAGATTAGATATATATATATATATTGTCAGATACTTTTATTACTACATTTTATATACTGTACAACTTTGAGACGAAGTTTAAAACAAGAGGGAGTGTATGTAACATCCCGCTATTGAGAGAACATATTATTTATGTAACATCTCTCGCCCTCCAAAGATCGAACAATGCTACCAACACAACCGTAACTTAGCCTTTAAATATCTGATACCATATTGTAACATCCATATAAACATTGAATGACTATTCTACATATATATAACATAATGATGAGAAAATAACAGTAAGCCTACACATGGAGCATATACAACATATATAAACGATACTCATCAATTACAACACATGTACCATTACACATCATGTAAATGAACACAAAAGTGGTACTTATATTTTGTTATAAGACCACCAACTACGTGCACACCTTCCACGAAACTCCCAGCCATAGAACACACTACTCATTGCACTCAACAGTGGGTCACCCCTGAGCTGGGACTATGCTCCAGCCAGGGCAAGGGAATCCCAGACTAGGCTGAGGGTACCAGAACACTGCATAGGGAAACCATAAGGATTATCTCTAGGAGCCTTCTTACACCCACTACTCATTGACTCTCATTCCCCACATCCTTGTTCCACCCTGGAGTATACAACTTCACAAGAATAGTCCAATGGTGCTTCACCTCCCTCTCTGGGTCTCGACAATAAGACGGATCAAGAATTCTCATAGCTTCATAGTTGGTGCTGGAATATCTCTGGGAGAAAACCACTTCCAAGCAGACTCTCACACCTGGAGAGAGATTCTCACGGGCATGACAACCTACCTCTTCAACCACAGGCCTGACAACTCACTTCTTCAACACACTCCTTGACTCAACTCCAACCAGGTGAGGACAATAGTAATAGTTCAACACTCATTCAGACAGGAATAACAAAAGGAAGCAAGCCACACTCAGTCCAGGAACTGCGTGGCCACAACAGTCCATAGTTATGACACCACATGGCTTAGAAAAATACATAATACCTTAGTTTCATAGAATACGTGGCTCATTCCATGGTTTCTCAATGGTTTTAGGATGTGTGACCAAAGGACAAAACACAAAGGTTGATGATGGAGAGAAACACGATAGAAGTTGGATGACAGAATAGCCAACGAACCAAAGCGGAGGTTGGAAGAATGACCCGCGAACCCCCAAAGCAGTTGACTCTTCAACTTTTAACTGCATGCGCCTAGGTCGACACTTGTCTTCCTGGAGCTGCATGAGTTCCACTTAGCACACATTCCGCTTAGAGGAACTTAGGAAAACACTCAACATGTCCACCTTATCATTCAAGAAATAATAATAAATTATTATCCCCTTTAGAGATAATCCCCCTAGCTTAGCCCCTAGGTCCACACACTTAACCTCCTCCCTTACCCAACCTTGTGGAAGATTAGTCCCCCATCACTCTTTCTTCATGGTCGGTCTACACACAGTGATGCTTATATTTTATTAATGATCTACATAATTACATATACAAAATCACGCTCCTGGCCTTTGACACTTAGGCTCTTCAGTCTAATAAACACATAATCCCACCATATTATATACACTTGGCTCACAAGCCTATAAACATAATTATAATTCATAATAAAAATGGGGCACTACCGGGGGATATTACTATCCCCTCACCTTATTTTTGCACTGTCCTTGGTGCAACTCTTTACAAAGCATCACCAAGATTTCCTAAATCTTCAAAAATGTGTGGGTATTCTTCCCGCACAACATCCTCATACTCCCATGTCGCGTTCTCAGGACCGTACCAGCTCCATTGTACCTTTACAAGCCCTATGGCTCGATTCTGGAGTTGTTTTCTCTTCCGGTTCCATATACGCACCGGATGCACTTGCAAGACACCTTCTTGCTCCACCTGAATCACATTCCAAATGATTACATGATTAGCATCATGTATATATATTTCTTAAGAAATGAAATATGAAACACATTATGTATCGTCATGGATGCAGGTAATGTAAGCATATATGAAATGTATATATATGTATATACAGACAATTTTAATAACATTATAACATGTATACAACATACACAACATACAATAAATAGAGAATTGTACTTATCTTTTGATTGAGAAGACATCCATATCAACATGATCTAGGCCAAGATACCAAACCTCAACAACACTCCAACCAACCAAACCTCAACAGCACTACATCCAATGGTCTCCCATTCTCCACATGCTTGTCCCACCCCAGGAGTGTACACCTTCACTGTTACACAGTCCATCGGCTACTACACCTCCCTTTCCTTGCACTTCAACAATAGGTCGGACCGAAAGTCTCAGAGCATCGTGGCTTGAGGAGTTCCAACTTCCCTCAGAGGCCTCCAATCAACATCTTCTCGAGCTACTCTTTGTAATCAACATTCTAACTTTAATCCACATCATCTCATCTCCATCACCCACATGTAGTTATCATGAGAAAACATAAAAGAATTCATTTAGGAACTCCAACTTAGTTCAAAAAGGAATTCAAATTTTTCCCCAAAAAAAGAAATTTCATTTCATAATTCTTCTTGGCTGTTGTCATATTATGAATGCAACCATCCTTGTGATTTTCCATAGGAACCAAACTGTGTACCATTTTCCTGCAAGATTTCATCTTGCATACTGCGAACAAATTGTCAGTATTTTCTATACATCATAATTCAACATGTACAACACCTTATGCAATGATCTTAGAATTTCCTGTACCTAACAATTCAATCACAATTACCAAACAATTTAACCGAATAGAATGACTCATCATTCTATGCATATGCATGTTCATAATTAATAATAGTAAGTTTATTATTTAAATTTTCTGAACATAATTTTTTTTGTAGTCTCTATTCATGTGACTACCTGGATTGCAACTTTCATGTTGCAAAGTTTAACAGTTCCTGAAATGTTCTCAACTTCATGAGTTAGCAATATTTCAGCCATTATTATAATTATTTCCATGCCAAAAACATATATACATGCATTCAAAAAATGCATTCAACAAAGTGCATTTAAGTATACAATTCCATTGTGTATGAGTGCAACTTTGCCCCTTACTAGACATGAGTACAACTCTCAATGCCTATTTATTTAGTGCACGCTTGTATTGATTTACATAATGTTCTTTATCTCAGTCATGTATCTCACCATCCATAAGTTGGAATTATGGCCAATGTGTTGCCACATTCTCCACACACTTTCTATTGTCTTCCCAATTAATTGGATGCCTTACTTTTTGACCCGAACACTACACCAAGAATATAATTATGTGGTGTTCATTAGTGTTAGCAAAAATGTTGTAGTCCAAGTTTTATTTAAAGGTATGAATATTTTTAGTACATGTGTCATTCATAACCTTTCCATATCCAACCAGGTCTTGGTCTCATACATGACTATCTTACTGACATTCATTCCTATAACCAGTTCTTATCTTTAATTCTTTGG
>SNQJ01S0117206.1:0-15131 GCA_010110895.2 Picea sitchensis
GAGTGTCGAGGATCTGCTAGCATAGGGACAATTATTTGAATAATAGACTATGTCTTGCTTAAATCGCACCATTAAAGCTCCATCTCAACTCATTAATTGTCAATCGTGGGGAGACAACAGATAACATTGGCAAGGTAGGATGTTGTTAACCTAGTAGTTTGCCCAGATACTGTGAATACGATAATAACTAAAGCCTTCATATTGATTGCCACAACTACTACAATAGCTAATCAAAGGTAATGTCAACAGATCTAACATAAAAAAAAATGACTGCATTGTCTTTAATGTTTCAGTAGTCTGTAAGTGATGAAGGAATCACAAACCTGTAATCGATTCATATAATTTGTTTTCCATGCCCATCACACTCAACTTTAAAGAGAAACACGATTATTTTTTATCCTTGTCGGCATATGGCTGCAATACAAAGATAATAACTTCTTCAATATTTTATATTCGCTTCCCATAATTTGTTGGATATCAAGCAAACTGGTCACTTAAAACTAAAGCCATGTGTGTTAAATATAATGTAACCTCAACAGTCTAACTGTACAATGTCGACTGTCCTGACCAGCTATACTATCGTTTCTTGATGTTCTTGATTTGCTTGAACCTGTTTAGCTAAGGTCTGTTCCATTTTCTCGAGTAATTTGTTTCTGATATACTCAATATATTGAATACTATTTCTGCTCTACTCTTTATTTGTATTCTCCAGTTCTCATTTTATCATGGTATCGGAGCTTAAGCCTCTTCACACATACTAGAGAGCAACCCGATCCTAAGAAGTGCAAAGCTTAAACCGTCAACGAGAGCATGGGACACAATTTCTTCACAAATATTGGAGAACAGTCCGCCAGTCTGCTCAAAAGATCGTTGCAGACAACAAGTGCGAGGAAGAAGAAACTAAAGAAGGAATAAATAATAAAGAATTGTGAGAATTTAAATATTCATGAAATATTCATGAAGAAGAGTTGTAGAGGGCAGAAACAATTAAAGATATTTGTATTTTTTAAAGAATTCATGAAATTCTTTCCAATTCGTGAAAGATTCACAAATTTCCTTATTTAGGAGCAACTCTTTGCAGAAGCAGCAAAGAACACGCTAAAGAAGAAAACGACAAGCAGACGCAGTCGTAAGATCGGTCATGCTAACAGATATGAGGCATTAATCCAGATCAGAAATGACAAGGAAAGTGCAAAAAAGGAAAACAAGTCTCAGCCGTTAGATCAAGGAAAAAGAAACAACAGTCGTCAGATCAAAAAAAAGTCTACATGCATTAATCACCAAAGGACCATCGGATTCTGTACCGTGTGAACCGACAGTCGTTGGATACAGAGAAAGTGCATGAGGTTTAGTCCTTTGGAGCACACAGTAGAAAATCTGACTCGCTAAATCGCGAAGTCCCAAAATCGTTGGGACCATCCATCAAGGAGGACACGTGGCAAGAACTCGACAGTTCGCTGACTTCTAGAGAAAGAAGGTCAAAAAATAAAATTGCTCAAACTCGCGATGTGAGAAATCATGATTCAATCGTGATCGTCCATCAAGAAGGACACATGGTGACATATCGATATTTCGTAGAGTGTAAAGGTCAGAGAACAAGGTGGTGAGAATTTGCGAATCACAAAAACACGACTCGATCTAAGCCGTTGGATTGAGAAAGATCGTGAGTCGTCGATATGATGTTATCGAGAAATCGGGAATCAGGAGGATTGAGTTGCACCATCCTCTAACTTCGCGAAATGAAAAACCTCAACAAAATTGCAGTCGTCGATCAAAGAGAGATCTGGACAGTCGATCCAGAGCCATCGCAATTTCAACAATCGGGAAATTGGAGGCGAGAGTTCTGAGAGCTCGCGAAACATGAAATCCCGACGTGATCTGAGCCGTCAGATCATGGGATAATTGGGACCATAATATTGGGAGCTCTGAAATATCATCATTTAAGGAGTGAGGGAGTCAGGGTTAGATCACTCGCAAAGTACCGACACGTGAAATCGTGACATGCTCGGAGATAAGCCCTGGGTCACAATCGAGGGTCACATCAGAAGAATTTAGGGAAGGAGTTAGAAAGTGCTAGACCCCTGTCGAGATTTCAGAGATTAGGGATTCGAGAAAAAATAGTTAAGTGGGGCTCGCATGTAGGAGTCCCAAAATCTCTAAAAGTGGACTGTGGTCATAGCGTCGTGGTCATGTGGAGGAAGGATATGAGAGGATTTGAGGGCTCGTTAATTCCCTTTCAGAGTTCGGGAGTTGGAGAGTCAGAAGTATCTCACACGCCAATACTCTCGAGGTCGTGAAACACGACGTGCTCTTTGTGGGATAAGCTAATGGTCATGGGTAGTGGTCTCCTGAAGAAGGAGATCACACTCATTGCTTATTCGTGCGGGGTTGAGTTCCCATTTGGACCTATTCTGCCATTAGAGGGGCTACAATCCCTACAGTTGCTATAGTTGCTAAAGAACAAAGCTCAGAGCTCTGAATCAACAGATCTTGCGCTCGGATAGTCAAGTTCAACCAGATTGAAGCTAAAGAAGTGTTCTACCCCATGTTTTTGGTTTGAATTCACTGAAAGAACTTTGAAGACCTAGTTTTACATGCAAGAAATAGGTAAACACAAATTTTTCTAACAATTTTTTTTGTTTTGTTAAATTTTTTAAAGATGCCCACGTCTAGAAATTTAGGACCAACTCAAGGACCGATTCTTCTTGGAAAGAATTATGAGTTTTGGTCTCTTCGAATGAGATCCTTCTTCCAAGAACTAGAGTGCTGAGATCCAGTGGATCTTGGATATGTGGAACTAGATCCAACAGACCTTGTTGCCATGACCAACCAACAGAGAATTGCTCAGGAAACACAAAGGAATAAAGAGAATAAGGAAAAAATATGGTTTCAAAATTCAGTGGATGACTCGATTTTTTCAAAAATCACAGGTGTTTTTACTTCAAAATAGACCTAGGACATTCTTAAATCAGCCTACCAAGGAAATGACAGGGTCAAAATAGTCAAACTGCAGACCTTGAGGGTGCATTTCGAGACTTTAAAAATGACAGAGTTTGAAAATGTTGATCAGTTCATGACCAGAGTCATGGGAATCGTAAACTAGATCATATTGACTGGTGAAGCCATCTCTTATCAATGCATTTTTGATAAAGTCCTCATAATTTTACCAAAGAAATTCGAAATGGTAGTTACGACAATCCTTGAATCCAAGGATCTGTCAAATTTTTCAATAGATGAATTAATGGGCTCTCTCTTGACACATGATACCATACTTCATCTCATAGATGAGTCAATCGCAAATGCCTTCAAAACTAAATTCTCTTTCAACAGAGGAAAAGGCAGAGGTCACCAAAGAAGAGGGAGCAGTCCAAGTAACCCTCACTCAAGTGGAGGTCACATACAAAAGAACCCGAATCACAATTTCCAAGGTCACAGACAACAGAACCAGCATCAAAGTTTCAAGCCTCAAAGAGGTAGAAGGAGAAGATCAAATGACAAATCAAGCATAAAATGATATTACTACAAAAATTTTGGACACTATGAATCCAAATGCCAGAAGAAGAAAGCAGATCAACCCTCAGGCAGAGCACATATCTGACATCATGAAGGAGAAACCTCAGAAGGTATGTTTCTATCCTGCCACAATATTGAAGAACAACATAAAGATGTTTGGTTGCTGGACAGTTGATGCAACAATCACATGATTGGTAACAAAGATTTACTTTCATGCATTGCTTCTTCAATTTCCTCTGATATTACACTTGGAAATGATTCCTTAGTCAAAGTTCAAGGAAAAGGAATTGTACCTATTCTTACTAAACAAAATGTAAAGAAAGACATAAACAATGTCTATCATGTTCCATATCTGAAACACAATCTGTTAAGTGTAGGAAAGCTCATTGAACATGGATATAAGGTACTTTTTGAAGAATCAACATGTAGGATATATGATAAAACCCCCAACAGAAAACTGATTTATGAAATCCACATGACTCGGAATAGGATGTTTCCCTTGACCCTCAGAACTGCAAATATGATCCAATCATATGCACAAAGTGCATCCATCCCCAATGAAACTATGGTTTGACATACAATATTTGGAGATCTACCCTTTCAGAATCTGAGTCTTCTACAAAAGCACTCCATGGTCAAAGTTCTCGCTATTTTTAAAGAGGAAAATCCCCCATGTGAGTTTTGCATACTTGGAAAACATAAGAGAACTAGTTTTCCACAGTCCTCCACTCAAGCCGAAAAACATCTCGAACTTGTTCACACTAACCTATGTGGACCAATGCAAACACATTCCATAGGCAGTAGCTTTTATTTTTTAACGTTTATTGATGACTTTAGCAGGAAAATCTGGATCTATTTTCTCAGACACAAGTCTAAAACTTTTGCAAAATTCAAAGAACTCAAAGCAGAAGTTGAAAAATAGAGTGAAAAATATATAAAATCTCTCAGATCAGATGGAGGAGGAGAATACAGCTCCAAAGAATCTGCAAATTTATGAAAATCACAAGGCATCATCATGCAAACTACAACCAGGTATACTCCACAATAGAATGGAGTGGCTAAAAGGAAAAATCAGACAATCATGAACATGGCAAGAAGCCTTCTCAAAGAGAAATGTTTGTCAAATACATTTTGGGTTGAAGCAGTAGCATGTTTAGCTTATCTGTTGAATAGATCTCCAACCACTAGTCTAAATATGAAGGTCCCTCAAGAAGCATGGAGTGGGACAAAGCTAAACGTTGCACATCTCAGGACATTTGGATGCATAGCATATGCTCACATACTTTCTGAATTAAGGAAGAAACTGGATGATAGAAGTGAAAAATGCATCTTTATTGGCTACAACAAAACATCAAAATCGTACAGGATTTACAATCCAATTTCAAAGAAACTAATTCTCAACAGAGATGTAAAATTTCTGGAAAATCAACTCTAGAATGAATCTGAAAATCAACGAATGGACAGTCAAAATCCATTATTGCCCAGTCCTGAAAACGCAGAAAATTCAGGATAGCCAATACCTCAACCTGCTCTTCCAAGACTGTAGGTACAAGGACACTCTGAAAACTCTCAGGATAACTCAACTTCCAAGAGAGACTCATCCTCTGAACTTCCAAACCAGAGAACCTGAAGTTTGAGAGAAATCCTTCAGCAGTAGAATGACATTGAAAAACATAATCTTTTTGCTTTAATTTCATGTCAACCCACATATTTTAAAGAAGAAGCTAAGGAGCCACATTGGGTTCAAGCCATGAACCAAGAGATTGACTCCATTGAGAAGAACAAGACATGGGATCTTGTTTATTTTCCCAGACACAAGAAAAGTATTGGTGTCAAGTGGGTTTACAAAACTAAACTCAATGAAAAAGGGCAAATTGAAAAGCACAAGGAAATACTTGTTGCCAAAGGATTCTCACAACAACTAGGTACTGATTATGGTGAAAAGTTTACTCCAGTAGCAAGATTGGACAATGTAAGGACTCTCTTATCCATAGCAACTCAACACAAATGGAAAGTATACTAGATGGATGTCAAGTTAACTTTCCTAAATGGTGTCTTAGAAAAAAAGGTTTATGTGAATCAACCACTTGGATTTAAAGTCAAAGAGCAGCCAGCCAAAGTATATCGGTTGAAGAAATCCATGTATGGCTTAAAACAAGCTCTAAGAGCTTGGTACAACAAAATTGACACTTACCTGATCAAAAGTGGTTTCAGCAGAAGCCAAAATGAGCCGACTCTTTACACCAAAAATGATCAACATGGTAAAATTATGATTGTATGTTTATATTTTGATGACATGATATATACTGGAAATATTGACTTAACCAGTTTTAAACATGCCATGCAATCTGAGTTTGAGATGACAAATCTTGGCATAATGAAATATTTTTTGGGGAATTGAGTTTGATCAATCAACCAAAGGAATTTTTGTCTATCGGCAAAAGTCTACAACAAACATAATCAAAAGATTATGCATGGAAGAATGCAATCCAACAAAAACTCCTATACCACTAGGCACAAAATTGATCGAGCAAGATGACGGACCTACACTGGACCCTACCCTGTACAAACGTTTAGTAGGAAGTTTGTTGTATCTTACAACAACTAGGACTGATATTATGTATGCAACCAACCTTGTTTCCAGGTTTATGGAATCCCCCAAAGATTATCACTGGAAGATGGTGAAAAGGATTCTGAGATATGTTGTAGGAACTCTCAATTTTGTCTTATGGTACACTCAGTCTGATGATAATCATCTCTCTAGTTACACAGATAGTGATTTTGCAGGAAGCTTAGATGACAAGAAAAACACCTCGGGGCATTCTTTTAACTTGGGCACGAACCAGGTTTCATGGGCATCAAAGAAGCAACCCATTGTATCAATATCTTTTGTAGAGGTAGAGTATGTTGTTTCTACCTCAACTTCCTGTCAAGTTGTGTGGCTGAGAAGAATATTGAAAGATATGTCACATACAGAAAAGGAGCCAACTCCTATCTTCTGTGACAACACCTCGGCAATTGCTCTATCCAAAAATCATGTGTTTCACAGGAAAATCAAACATATTAACACTCATTTTCACTTCATACATGAGCTTGTCAATAATGGTGACATTGCACTTCAATTATGTGGCTCTCGAGATTACCTCGCAGATATCTTCACATAGCCACTGGGAAAATCCATTTTTGATTTTCAGAGACAACACTTGGGCATTATCAGTGCTAATGTTTGTAACTATTGAGTTTAAGAGAGAGTGTTAAATATAATGTAACCTCAACAATCTGACTGTACACTATCAACTGTCCTAGCCAACTATACTATCATTTCTTGATGTTCTTAATTTACTTGAGACTATTTAACTCAACTCTATTCCCTTTTCTCAAGTACTCTTTTTCTCATATACTCAATATACTGAAAACTATTTATGCTCTACTCTTTCTCTGTATTCTCTGCTTCTCATTTTATCAATGTGGATATGAGACCCTATTCACCAAATAGGTAAATCCACATCATGAATCCCATCGTAAGTAATTGTTGTAAAGGAGATCGAGCAACTTCCCAAGCTTTATGTGATTTCTAGTCATCATTCAAGAGATTGCACCGAACTTCATAAGCAAGGATGATTTTAGGGGCTAAATTTCACTCATGGGTTAATTTTCCATGGTTTTTCCAAAAATGAGATTCGCTATTTTAAAAATGATTCACCCAAATTCTATAGGCTAAAATTATTTTACCTTAAAAATCGCCAAAATTTTATAAAAACTATATAAAATCCTTAGAACTATGAATATTTTTACAAAAATATCGTTGAACATTTATAGTTGGCATATGAAGGATTAGTAAGATTCGTCAAAGTTTCTACATTTTAAAATAAATTTCCATCCTTAAAATCATCCCTATTCATAAGATACATTTGGTCGATTTTAACATAACAACTTTATAACCTCCACTTGGACCCTTTACTACAAATGCTCCACGTAGTGTGAGGTTTGATGTCTTATAAAAACTTTCCTTTCACTCTTTTATGGAATAGTAATGATATTCCTTTTTCCTTTATGATGTGGCAAAGGAATTTTAAACAGGGTTAAAGTCAAAATCCAAGGAAAGTTTGGTATAATTATCATCATAATCTAAATATTTGAGAAAAAGACATGGAATATATTAAGGAGAAATAGTATGACATGAACTTTTAAAAATTGTTTACTTTATCTTTATTAAATAAATGAAGGTAAAGTGAGTCATGGAACCTAAGGAGTTGTACGATGGTAAGGGATCTCATATAATAAATTTAATGAATTTTCAATATGGGGTGGATTAATTGGAAATGAAGTTAAGGTTAAATGTTGGCCTTAATTAAAATAACGTCCATAATAAAATATATAATTTTGTTTTTTTGATATGGTAGAATGTTAAGGTCCTCACTTCAAAACATGGAAAAATACTTAGGAGAGGAGAGGTATGAGGATATTCCATGAGTGTAAAAATAGGAAGGTCATGAATGAGAAATGGAATAGTATGTACTTTGAATCATATGTTGAGAGCCATGATAGTTTTGACAAGAACCATGCGTTGACAACTTGTAATGAAATTTATTCCATTTGAATGATCATGTAATCTTCCTTGAATGTGTAGCAGTAACTCAATAGGAGTGCATACAACTTTGCACAAGAAATTGCAGAATGATGGGAGAGCCTCGCAACGCTTTGTCAGCTAAGTCATGTTGACAAAAATCATCGTCAACAATTTCCAACCAATAGATGTGAATCGCTTATAGTGGCATGCAACATGAAACAATAAACTTACGATCCTTGATTCTCTGAAGGAAGGGAAAGGGAAGGGTAATGACAAGAATGAGGATGACTCGATGTGGGACAAGAAGAGGTCAATAGGGTTAGGTGGACCAGGTTATACAACAGGGGGAGACACGATGGAGGTCAATGTATTCATGGATTAGGACTTCATGGAATAACTCATGGAAAGTGGTAAGTATGAGGGGGTTTGTTCTTGTTGTATAACCCAAAGGGACGAATCTTTAGACATTGACAAAAATTATTACAAGGCTAGAAAATTGTCATGGATGTGTGTTGAGGGAAAGAACCAAAACACTAAGCATCCACAATGTGTATGATGGAGGCATCTCAAAATGAAGGGGACAAAGAAAGGGAAAAGAGGAAGATGGGGATAGGACCGATGAACATGACAAGTGAGGATGTCATGCATAGAAAGTGAATGGTAGACAAATGAGGAATTATGACAAAGGAAGGAAACTTAGTTCACCTGCAATTATGTTGCCCAACAAAACACTTTTGGTCAATCAATTAAAAATATACAGATAGCCTACCTTTTGATATCACTAATCATTTCTCCATCACTTCTGACCATCAAAAAGGATACAAAGTAAAAAATAAAGCAAAATAAATAAAAGCAAGAAAATAAACTCAGTAAATGCAAAATCAACCCAAAACTAATCTAGCCTTTCCCGAAAATTTTCATTATTTCTTTTTGTTTATTTATTTATAGAGGAAAGAAACCATTAGCTATTGCTTTGGATGTGGGTCTTATGAGTCTGACAAATTTGTGCATGGAGGGACTGCCAAAATGCCAACCAACAGATGTGTATCGTGTGGAGATATAATTAATCAATATCTAAAAGAAACGACCACCAACCTCCAAGACATGTCAACCAATAGATGCTTTGCCAGTAATGATGAAGGTATTGATTGAATTATATTTAGGGTTTAGGGTTTGTACCTTAAAGGGATGATTCATGAATTCCTTAAACAAATTAATATCACCTGTTGGGACCATTCTACCAGGAACATGATTTTCATAATGTAGAGAAGATTCATAGCATGGATTAAGAAACATAGGAATTCCCCTACAATAGTCACTATCATCGAAATAAAGATTTCACCTAAGAGGGGCATGCTCGATGGTGTCAGACTCTTTACCCTCTCTTCATTGGAACAAAGGATTAGCAACAATTTTATACAAGTTAAGATCTTGACTGAACTCATAATCATCTTCAAAAGAGGACTCCTCGACTATATCATTAAATTCATGCTGCTCTACATCATTTGACCACTCCATAGCATCCTCGCGAAACAAAAAAGTGTCATAAATTGGTTTAACATGATTAAGATTGACTTATTCATTTGCATAATCAAAATTTCCATCACATGCACGCGGATAAAAGGCTCGAGATGAAACATGATTTAGGGGTTTGGTTTCTATATGAGGTTTAAGAAGGGTGTGAGAGGTGGATTGGTCATTAAGCATCATAATATAAGCATGATCCTCTTCACATCCACGCTCTTGACCACAAGTAGTTAATTAATCATAAATAGGCCCTAAGAGGGAGGGCTCCCAAGAAATACTCCCAACATGATCTGAAGATTGAGATTCAAGCAAGAACAAGCAATCTAGTAAGCTCCTAATGACGGGGATTAAAGAAGACAACTTTTGGTGTGAATCATAAATGCCAAATGAGTAACTTATTCTATGGATTTGTTCTTCCAAGTTCAGGCAAGTGGATAGGGCTAGATTTAGGTTTTGAACATTATTTTCTTCTATCCACCATCGGTAAAGAAGAGGCATATGTTCGTAGTAGTGTAATAGGAAAGCCAAATTGGTAGGGTGAACGGGAGTAGAAATTAAATTGTATAACTTGATAAAATAAAGATTAAAAATAAGAATGCTCTCATTATCCTTCATACTTAACTAATTAAATCTCTTAATATTCTCGTAAGGATTATCCAAATTCCTAATGTAGAAGTAAAGCAGTAAGACAACTCAAACTAGGTAGAAATGCACCCATTAGGAAGATTTTCAAATAAAGAGGCGACATAGCCCTGAAGTGAATTCATGAACAAAAGCATGCATCTATCATTATTATTTACTCTGAGAATGGTGCAAGCATTCGAAAATGCATGAAGATGTTCAATCATTGAATCAGTTCCATCGCGATGAAAGAGAGGCAAATGATTCTTGAATTTGTGAGGTAATGGGTTCACCGGGTGAGGGAACTTCAAGGGAGTGGGCACAAACCAAGGATAATTGTTTAATTATTATTCAAACTGAAACAATCCATACTTGTGAATGAATTTCCCAAGGTTAGCAGATGAAACCAAAGGGTTACAACCACCAAACAAGCTTCCAATCAGTTGAGACATTGAGGTCTAGGAAGAGAAAAAAATTGAAAGAATTAAAAAAAAAACTAGGAACTAACCATTGAACAGTTCTCCCCAATATGGTCGCAAAAAATGTGTTGACGTCGAGGGACTAGAGAGTCTCCAACATCAATATTTCCAACCTCTCACGGGGCTAGGTGAGAAGAGACGGGAATGTTACCCTAAGCTTTAATCCCCTCACAAGAAAACACATTGAACTCTAGGCCAATTTTACCCTAACCTATAGTCCAAGCATGAATTCCTTTCCATTATAATTTAACCTTTTAACAATATTTATTTGTTTTGCGATTTTATGATTTTTATGTTATTTACAATTTTAATAACTTCTATGTGGAGGTTATACATTTGTACTCACAAAATTAAATTAATAAAAGAAATGCAAAATAAAAAAATAAAAAGGCAATGTTTCTGTTTTAATTTTGGGTATATGAGTAGAGTGGTGGAATTGCAAATATAAGTTGTTGAGATTGTACATTCTGGATTGATTAGAAGTTTTAGGATGTCAAGTAGACTTTATGATTTTTTTGGGTATACGTGGAGTGGTGGAATTGCATATATAAGTTGTTGAAATTGTACATTTTGGGTTGATCATAAGTTTTTTCAGTATCTTGTATGCATATGTAAGTTGTTGAGATTGTACATTCTGGATTGATTAGAATTTTTTCAGTGCTTTGTATTCATTTTTCTATTCAAACAATGGAAATCTGCAATTTGGCTAGTAATAGATTACTAGATTTCACGGATCATTGTCAGAAAATAAAAAAAAATCAATTAAATATGAATTGTAGATATAATAGATCGAATAGTGTTATTAGTTGAAAAATAATAGATCGAGAGTTTTTCGACGAATTAGAGAAGGGATCGACATCAAATGGGAGAACAAGGTGCATCTTCTTTTCTCCTCTCTATCCCTACTTTCTCCTAATTAAAGTAGTCATTTTTTTTTATTTTTTGTGTTCTTGTCACTGAGGGGAGACTATTGTCTCTTTCACTTGGTCTTTCTCTATTGTGATCATGACTCACAATCACAGGGGAAAAATCCCTTAATCAAAATTGGTGACTCCACTGGGGATACTCCTAATTGGTTCAGTTTGGTTGAGGTGTCTTTCTTTCTTGCTTTGTCTTTTTCTATTATTCTCAGAGTTTTTTTATAGAGTCTTTTATCCTCGCAAGACTTGTTGCTAAGTCTTGAAGCCCTTTGTTTCTGAGTGGTCTTTTTTATTTTCTAACCTTACCTTGCCATCTACGTGTTGCATCATTGTAGCCCGTGTACATCTGCGATTTGCATCTCTACAACCCACATATATCTGCGAGTTGCACTGGTAACAGTCGTGGACATGTGTGAAGTTGAAGTTTCTAAAAAAATCTCTTCCTAAGCTAGGTTGAATACTTGGTTTAATGAGTCACCTAGTTGTCTAGAGTCTCTATTAGTTTTCCTCTCCAAGTATTTAATATTTGATGTGGAGAGAATATTAAATATTTTCTTCGTATTTAGTATAGAGTCATTAAGGTAGATTGAAATAACAACTGCTTTGCATTTCATATTCATTTTTTCTTTTAGGTGGAGTCTTGGTTGGAATGCTTTCTTTCTTTTTTTCCTTCTTTATGCCTTGTTTCAAAAAGAAAAAATGTTACGTCTTGTGATTTTTTTCTTTTGTATATGAAAAAGATCAAAAAAATATGCATGTTTGTTAGCTTCTCATTTTTTAAACCCTTTCCTTTCATATTTCCAAGAAAAGAGGTAGTTACTTATCATTCATGTAGTTGCATTATACTTTGTTTTTTTTGCATTTCCATATTCATTTTCTTTTCAGTGGAGTCTTGGTTGAATGCTTTCTTTCTTTTTTCCTTCTTTATGCCTTGTTTCAAAAAGAAAAAAAGATATTTGCATTCTTGTGATTATTTTTTCTTTTGTATATGAAAAAGATCAAAAAAATATGCATGTTTGTTAGCTTCTCATTTTTTAAACCCTTTCCTTTCATATTTCCAAGAAAAGAGGTAGTTACTTATCATTCAGGTAGTTGCATTATACTTTGGTAGTGGTAACCTTTTTATTAAAAAAAAAGGAAAGAAAAGAATCCAGTAGTACAAGTTTTTCATTGTTGTATGCATTTTCATCTCGAGGTGTTCTAAATCTTGCACTCAAACTTGTGTTTCCATCTAAAAAATAAAAGATTTTTCTGCATAAGCATTGTTGCATCTATTTTCATTTGAAGAAATTGATTGTGTGTTCTTATATTGCATTTCTTTTGGAGTCAGTCTAAAACATCACCGAAGTTTCATCTGCACCACTTTTGAGTAAAAAAAACCTATTAAAATGAACACAAAACTAAAAATTATTAGATACTTTCATTTTTCTAGGGTAAACCAACAAGTTTAGGCTAGGGCCCTGGAATAGTTTGGAGAATAAATTTCTCCAAGTCCACTAAACAAACATACTTGTATCTGATATAGGGAGTGTAGAACCCAGTTTTTTTGTATAGGTTTGTCTGGAAGCTCCTCTAACACAAGATTTAAAAATGAGTTCGCGTAACGAAAATCCGAGGAGATTTCCCTCCAGATTTGGACCAAACATAGTGGAATGATTATGTATTGGGGATTTCGATTGTACCCATACCTCCATGATAGGAGGTGATTTCGAGGCTTTGGGATTTTCTACCCTTCCCATAGTTTTGATCCTAATTGTCGACTATACCCTAGGGGCACCGACTGCCAACTGGTAACCATAATTTCTCTTCCTGGGTGAACCATAAGGTGATTAGAGCGGTTTGTCATAATACCTGGGGCAGATTTTTTATCACACACTTCAGTGTTCTAGAGGATGCCCCATGAAGCGTGGGTACTTACACCAGATAAGGCTGATCTATAGAGGTTAATATAATTTATTCTAATACCTTCATTTGTTGGTTCACGAGACTTAATCAACCTGTGCCTTTGTCCAGAAGAGCCCGAGCCCACTTTGTTATCTTTCTAGTCCCAAGACTTAATCCACTTGAGTCAAAATATTGATGGAGTTGTTTGTGTTTTTTTTTATCTTTAGGGATTTTTAGCGGTGTGTTTAGTGAAGGTATTTTAACCTTAGATAGGAGATTTGATTGTCACTGAGAGGCGATCACTCAAAGTGGCTAAATCACCACCTCGAAGATCAAGGAGAATTCACTAGATTTCTGCTGAGGAAGAGATTACAAATAATTCTCCCTCGCCTCCTCAAAGGTGTCGACTTGATTAGTCTGACACTTTCTTACAAGTTGGTCAGACTGAGATCATAGACCATAACTCTCTATAATTCAACTTTCTAGAATGAGAAGAGCTAATTGTTCTGGATCTTGGAGCTGAGGAATTTGCTCCACATGTTACTTCTTCATTACTTTGAACTTTCCCATTTCCGACTGTATGAGTTCCACCTCCAGGATATGACTTTGTTGATAGTATCCCTCTCTACTGGGCCATTATGGACGACACTTCACTAGTATCAAGGTTGAGATCCCCTGCAAATCCCACCTCGACGATAGTTAACGGGGGGGTATTTCCTCCTAGTATGTCGACTCAAATGTCAAATGTGGTTCAATCCACCGTCTATGTGACAACTAGCAGTAGTGCCTCGTGGGTTGTCGATCCCACTCGGGTTTTGAGTGAAGTTGCATCTTTTGTGTCAATAACAATCACATTCTCTTACGGAATGTCATCGATGGATGTGATTAACATGTTGGTGAGTTCTCAACCAACGTCACAGTCATCGAATGTTGGTGTGGGGAGAAACAAATATCCTTACCAAGCCTATTCTTGGGGTGGAGGTCACATTCCTTTGTCATATTCATTCGTTAGAAGTAGAATTTTTCCATTTTTCGGCCCTTGTAATGACCCTAGTTGGATAAATGTGTAAAGATTATAAAGTAAAACTAATTAGGGGATTAATTGTGGTAACAAGTTATTAATTAAACAAAGATGATTTAATGATCTTAATAAAGTGATTTATTAATTAATTAAGGAATATAATTGAGGTTAACTAAGTAATAATCTCACTACAGATCACATATAATGACCTGAGAAATAAATCTAAGAGATCAATGATATATGATATAAAATGGTTGAGTATGCAAGAAGGGATAACCTGTTAGTCCCGAGAAGATAAAACATTAATGGAGGGATAAGGGATGGGGACGAGGGCAGGTAAGGGAGTAAAGGAGGAGTCGGTGAAGGAGGGATAAGGGAGGAAGGGAGGTTTACGTGAGGGGGATGATTGGACATTGGACAGGGGATGGATTGGAGAGGACTTTTGGACTTGATGTGAGCAGAGAGTTGTTGGTTGTGGATTTTGATCAATTGAGGCACAGAGTTGCTGGAGGTTTTGGGAACGGGGGCCAGGATATCCATAGATATCCTGGAGCTAGGTAGTTTTCCTAGTTGGCAGGGAGGACAATAGGTTTGGG